>PVIR01012942.1:21430-43413 GCA_004026965.1 Petromus typicus | reverse complement strand
GAAATTACATTCTTTTTATAGTGATAGACCAGGTGTCTCTATTTTTCAGTTTCATTTCTTTTCTTTCCTTTTCTTTTCTATATTATTTTTGAGACTTCATTGAATAGTTAATTTTGTTTTTAGTTTTAAATTTTTCTAAAGGGGGAATTCTTAATTGCTTCTTTTATTATTTTGGTACAGTAATATTGAAAGATTTATATAGCTTATTTTATAACTAAAATAAATGGACATATGACTAGTTTTCTGTGTGAGTATGTGTGTGTATATTGGAATTTTAATGGAACAATCAATCTGAGAAGTTTACTACTAATTTAAGCACTTATTTTCTACTATTACATATTTGCAATACATAATGAATACATTTATCCCAAGGAATTGGTATATATACAGAAATGCTTCTTGCATGATCACAATCCTAGCTGTTTGTGAGGTTGGATTAGGAAAATTGTAAGTTCAAGGTTATCCTGGACAACTCCATGAGACCCTTTTAAAAAAATGAAGAAAGAAAGAGGAGGAGGAGGCAGAGGAGGAAGAGGATGAAGGGAGAAAAAGAAAAAATAAAAGAGAAAAGAAGAAAAAGGGCTGAGGATGTAGGTTTAGTGGTAGAGTGTTTGTCTAACATGTACAGCATTGCTGTCACATACACACACACACACACACACACACACACACACACACACACACACAAAGCCCATAATCCTATCTCAACTCTATACTTTTGATAAATTATCTTAAAGATTTTGTTGGATACATACAGTGAGGAAGAAAAAGATGCCATACCATTTGATCTTCTGCTATCCTGATCTTCAGTACAATTGTTTGGAAGGAAAAATTGAGATGTTGCTATTTAAAATAAATCATGTATATGCATTACTTTAATTTTGTATTAATACTACAACTTGTTTATTGACCAAGAGGAAAACTGAGAGTTAGTTATTATGTAAAGCATGTCAAGGAAAGGGACACTAAAAAAAAGATATTTTCCTAGATCTACAGCCAATCTTTCTATTACAGAATTAAGGGCTCCCGTGGGATTCAATGCCAATCTGTTTAGCTCTATTACAGAAGATACGTTAATGAAAATTGTGTGGAAATTCCTGAAAGTAATTGTTATGGACAGTGGAAGTTGAAACTATTTTTTAAATTTAGCTATGGAGATAATGATCCTTTTGGTTGATGTTCCTGGCTTATAACTTCCCTTGAGCCTTGTCCATGTAGGAACCAGACTATCCATATACTTAAGCTGTATTCTGTCTTTCTACTTTAACATGTGAGGGCCAAAGGAGCCAAACTTAACAGCTTTATAGATTTACAGGCAGAATTCATAGAAGAATCCTAGTGCCATATCTAGCATGGGGAAAACACAGAAACTCTTAATGACTGTTTTCTGTTGCCATCATTGCTACCTTTCATCATGGCTCTGGTTGGAATGGGAATATGAACATTTGAATATCTCAGCTTGTTCTTGTACTTGTGTCCTGTTGATGTTGCAACAAATTATTAATCCTTTATTGGCTCGAAATGACATTGTGTATTGTCTCATAAGTTAGTAGATAACAAATAGATGGATTTCCCTGGCTTCAGTTTTTTTCTGTAGCTGAAACTAAATTGTTGTCAAGATTGCATTCCTTTCTGCAGTTTCTGAGGATAGATCCATTTCAAATCTCATTCAGATTCTTGGACACGTTCAGTTTCAGGCAGTTGTAGAACTGAGAGACCAATTTCCTTGCTTAGTTCAGCTCAGCATTTGTGCTTGGCTTTAGGCTTGCCACCATTCCTTAATTTGGGACCCTCTTCATCCTCAAAGTATATAATAGAGAAGTGTATTCTTATTGTTTGACTCTCTCTTCTACAACTCTCTGGCTTCAACTAGCAAAAGTTCTGTTTCCAAGTGTTCAAAGTTCAGGATCATCTGTCCTGTTAAGATCTATAACCTAAATCATGTCTGCAAAATTCTTTTGCTGTATTCCCATATTCAAAAGTAGCAAATAAACGTCTGAGTCAGACAAGCTTCTCTGTTGCATGGCTTAGTTTTAGCTGTGAAAGGTGGAATAATATAAAACTGTAATACTGTTGTTATCTCTGCAAGGCTTTTACTTTCAGGAAAGAAGTTAGACTTGGTTAATCTTGTCTCAGGGGTACCGTGGAAATGTGGAAGAGTCCACCTGCACCCTGCAGGGTAAACATCGTTTTGATGGAAACCTTATCAGTAATGCTAGTTAAACTGGACATGAGTATTTAATATTATTAATTTTAACCTGACCTTTGTTTCATTTCTCTCAAATGAAGCAATATTTAATTTTGATATGTGTTTAGAATATGTATTTCACTACTTACATTTTAAAATATAATAGTTTATTATAAACGATCCTTAATGTGTTTATTTACTTTGCTATTGTTTCAAAATATAGCCAGAATTTGTTTCACCTACCAATTGCCGTGAGTTAATGGAATCAGAATTTAAGCGTCAGGAACTTTTAGATGTCCAGTGCCTGATGATGCCTAATGACACAAATGTGAACCTCTGTACTAAAAGAAAAAAGCTCATTTTTGCTGGCTCTCTCAAACACATCAATGGCCCACCCAAATAGCTGAGTATGAGCTTGCAAGAGCTTAGATAAGGGAGCGCTGCCTTTTGCAACAATTAATTTTGCAGAGAAAGCAGTCTGTTTAAAGATGCCTGCAGCACTCCCTCAAATGGGGGTTATTTTTCAAGGCCACCAGAGCTACATTTGGCTAAGGCTGGCTCATCAACAAAACAACAATGCTAAAAATATGGCCTCCTGGGTTTTGCAAAAGAAGGAACTGGAGGAGCAATGAATTATACTCACCTGCTAGAAGTGGGTGAAGACTGTAATTGTTTAGCCTCCCAGCACAACACTGCAAGGGTTAAAATGACAGAGATATTAGTTTGTGATGGCTAAAATTGTTGGTTTGAAGCTCACGGCAATAGACAGACTGTTATTTACCGGACTTGGTCGATTTACTTCTTAATGCAATAATGACCTGTGAAATGAAACGTGAGCTAGACAATTGTTCCTCATTGTTTCCAGTAAAACATCCTTTCATACCCCATTAAACCACCATTAATTCCATATGAAGGAGAGTCACGCACAAGCACTTGATGGTCTCTTTCTTTCTTGGACTTTCTTACTTTGTATTATTTTTTTCTTCTTTGCATTTCATTTTGTCCCTTTTTATCCCCGTTTTTTTCCCAATCAAATATGGATACAATGGGATAAATACATGCTCAGATATTCTTTTGAAAGACATCTTGAGTCACATGTCCGAAATAGGGGTAAGTTCCCAGTAGCTGAGCATCCACACGGTTCTCCATTTTCATTGAGGAGATCCAGATGCTTCTCAAGATGGGTGACTGGACACCCTCCCCCACTGGTGTGCAAAACAACCCCCACTGGGGAAGCCAGTGATGTCAACTGATGGAACACCTTAACCTGCCTGCGAAGGGTGATCTGACTCTAGCTAGAATACACACAGGTCACAAGAAGCCCTTCTGTTTCCCAGCAGCATGATGGGTTTTGAACTGCTTTTTGATATTCCTGCACTACTCAACATGTCTATAAAAGCCTTTACCAAAAATAGTTGAACTGCAGGGTATGATATAATATTTTTTCTCTCTGACACACTTCTCCCCACAGTATCACAGCTAGAGGGTGGTTATCTTAATTTTTCACCACGTGATAGGAACTTTTTGCTATTTTCAGTTTGCTCCCTGTTATCAGCACCATCATGGTGTCTTTCTAATTTCTAATTCTGTCCCTGCAATCACATTGCCTACTCATTTTCTGCAATCAAATTTCTTAACCTCCTTTTCCTAAGGACACTGGCTACATTCAAGGCCCACCTGGGTGATTCAAGATACTCTTGCATCTCAAAATCCTTAACTTAGGCACATTCACAAAGACTCTTGTTCCATATAAGTATATAAGGTAATAAGTATGGGTGATGAGGAATGGATATTTTGATACTATTATTCAGACTAACGTACGCAGTTATTTCAAGACACCACAATTAAAACACACATGTTACCCACTATTTGGAAGGGTCTGATTGCTCACTTAGAATATTCCCTTTTTTCAACTTGAGAGTGATGAATGAAAAAAAGAAAGATATCTTTAATCATTCTTTCATTAATTTATTTATTGTGTTGGTACACGTTTGTAGTAAATGATGATCACATTCATCATGGGAAGTTGGTCCATGTATGTGACACATTCTACTTATTTTTAAAAATCACTCCCCCTTTCTACTTTCTCTTTTGCTTGACTTACCATAGAAGCCTAAATAATTTTTGAGTGCACACAGACACACAAACACACACACACAAAAGCAAAAATAAAATCTCACCATCAATTGTTTTTTGGTTAAATAGCTATTTATATTTTAACTTCTAGTTTGGGAGGTGAGTATGACATCACTTTTTGAAATGCTCAACAATTAATTTGCCTATTTCTCTCAAAATTGTTCTACTTATCCTGGATCACACTTCCACCCTGAGTTTCTGGATATAAACTCTGGTACTATTCTCTATAATAGTAACTGATATAGGAAAGGCCTGACTCCTCGCAGTACAGCCCCCAGAAAGGGCCATTTACATAGAGGAAGAGATGCACAGTGGATTGAACATTCCATTGTGATGAGGAGAGAAAACCTATGTGTGAACTCTCTTTTAATGACTAGTCAAATGGGACTCATCACCTTACTCTTTCCTAAATGTTTTCTGCTGAAAAAACACTCATGTTTCCTGTGCTACCACTGATATGGAGGTTTTAGGATTATCATCATATATCATGTGACCTGTCAGAACAGATTTTGACACTTTATCTGAAACAGAAAGCAAGCTTTTAGTTTTCTCAAGTAAGTATCCATCCCCATATTAGAATTCTTTTAATAAAAAAGTAATTTAAAAAGACATCAGCAAAGTAATTAGTGGAGTAAACAAATGATTAATGGTTCATTTAAACTGAATTTCATTTTGTTGCTTAAAAAAAATAAATGAATAACCCTTTACTGTTCACCATATGACCGTTACTGTTGGTGTTCCATGTTTCAAGAATCTGTAGAGCCCATGGTACCTTCTTTTCCCATACGGAAGAGCATTTTCTTTCACACAACTTGAAATTTACTGGTGACCTCATTCATTCGTATTACATTTTGCTTAAAATGGCTAATGATATTAGCATGATGTGCTGACTCTTTTCCCTGATTAGATTATAACCTTCTGGAAGGCAGGAAAGATTTATTATGCTAATTTTAGTTTAATTTAACTAATATGTATTGATTATTTATTATAATATAATCAAAGATCCAACTACTGATACTAGCTTCCATGTTCTGAATATCTTTAATCCACCAAACCCCATGTTAGGCTCTTTCTGTTATTCACATGTAAATAAGCCTCATTTTTATAATTCTAAATAGCATGAAACTGAAGCTCACAGAGTGTAAGGACTTTGCTTAAGATTATTATCGAGTGGTAAAGCTAGGCTTTTTGTCCATTACTTTTTAAATCAATGTCAATTTTTTTCTCTCTTTAATGCCCAGGTCCCTTAAGCTCTCTGGAGAATTTATGAATGCATGAGATTGGCCTTGAACCTCAAAGAGGTGACAATTTAGTAGGATGGATGAGGCAAGGAGCCACAACATAACACAAGAACTTGCAAATAAACAATGCTTTAAAAGCTCATGTTGCCCTACATAGGTAAATTTTGACAGAAGGAAAGAAGTTTTTCCATTTTGAGGACAGATATGAATAATGAACTCATCATAAGATGTGTGGTACTTTCATAGTATGGAAAATCAGTCCCATAGAAATAATGGTGTTGTATATAGTATGGTCAGTCTATACAGTGAATGTTTAAATTTTTAAAACTTTATTACAGTAAGTCACTTTTTTATTTAGTAGTAGATGTTTGGAGTACATAGGATTACATTTATCATGGAAGTCAGTATATATACACATAAATCTTAATTCTTTCCTTTCATTACCCCTCTCCCCCACAATATTCTTTATTTTGAGGGCACTTTTCCCATCATTCTTTCCCTTTTGTGAAGTGGTTCTGGAAGTCTTCTTTCATAGGTGTCCTTATGAAGTCTGATGGCCTCATCCACCTTATTTGCCCAACTTCTGGCTTTTCCTGAAAGTCAAAATGATCATGAAAGATGAATGCTTTAAGTTAATAAAGGATAAGGAAGGGTTCAAGACAGGGAAGCTAAAGATATTCATGAAAAATGCCCTCCAGACCTGCTTCAGAATAGAGTGAGCCTGATGGAATAAATGTACAATGTGAGGGGGATTAAAACTTATGTGCTTTTTAAAAAATCATAACCATTTTTTAAAATTAAACAATCATCATAGTTTTTTTAAATTGTGTATCATATTTTTGGAGACTAACGTACTGATAGTACTTTGGCTTAATTCAGTAACCATCAAAGAGGCCTCCAGAATTTCAGAGGAGGATGTTGTCTGTAGGAAGCTGGCCTTCAGAAAGATTAGACAAGGAGCAGGAAACAGGCTCAAAGATGGGCTGACCATGGCCAAATGGAAAGACTGACCTGAACACTGTTCCATCATTTAGATTTAGAGGACATGCACTGACCTGGAGGAGATCGATGGCAACCATGATGGAGATGATGGTTCAGACCAAAGAAATAAAGAAAGGAAGTGGAACTTTATTACTCTTGACTTTGGGCTCTACAGAGAAATCACCAGGGACTCCATTATGCATAGGAAGGATATTTTGAGGAACAGAGTCTCTAAGAACAGATAGGGAGAAATAAGAACAAGGAGGATAACTTTTTCTGTTTTGCCTTTAGTAAGTTTTGAATATCTATTATATGAGAGAGGAGATGTAGCTATTCAACTAATGGTTGATACCTCTGGGATTAGATCTTGGCTAATAAGGTGCAGTTAAAATTGGAGTTCAAAGGGAAAGTTCTCTGGATTGAAAGGTAAGTGAAAAAACATAGTAAATGGGAGTGGCATGGAAGGGTGAAAGAGAGGAGACCCAAGTGAACACTTCGGGGGACTATGTGCCTTTAATGCAGGAAGGCCTATGTATGGAAGTGTTTGCAAACAGATGAGCAATGTAGAGCATTTTACTATTTGTCATAAAAACAAGAGGGCCCAAAAGAATTGCCCTACTGGGAGCTCAAGTTATCCCTGGATGTGTATTTGTTTGGATTGGTGGTACTTTATTTTTATTTTTTAATTCAAATCTTTATTGGTACATTATGAATACATATCATCATTGCATTCAACATTGAGAGTTTGTACTAGAATATGACATGACTTGATTCTCATTTTTCCCCCTCCCCCCTGACCTGTAACCTCTGTCGAGATTCCTCAAAAAGCTAGGATTGGGGGTGGTATAAAGAAAAGGATATCTGTGACAAAGACGATGAGGACCACCCATTCAGAGGAGAAGGCAGACCAGTCTTACACTGATGGAAGACAGGTGCAGACATGATGTGATCTGGCTTCTGGCTTCTTCTCGCTCTAGCCTTCAGATACTTTGCCATCCTATAAATTTTCTTCTTTCTAAAATGGATATGGTTTCTTCCATGTGAAAAATTCCATGCTTCCATATAAAAATTAACTAATCTGTATTAGAGAAAGTAGATAATTATGTGTTCATGTGGAAATATATATTTATAAATAAGAAAAATGGGAACACCATAGTATATTTAAGAATGTGGATGGTGGTGGCAGTAGAAAGTTATCAAATGGGGTTGCTTTCAGAAGTGATAAACTGAAAATAAAACAGTAAGAATTGGTCACTTAACATGTGGAAGGAAAAGCCTTCCTGGCCAAGTGTGTACCTTTTGAGGGAGCCCCAAGGTGGAAAGCAGTTGAATGTAGAGATAAGGAAGATGAAAGAATGAATAAGTATGGAAGAGTACTCAGTAGCCTATAGTAAGAACAAGCCAGTGAGGAGTCTGGTAGGATATTTTTAGCAAATGAAATTCCTATTCTACTTTCAGTGGAGACCACTAATATGATTTACTTTGCATGTGTAAAACTCTAGAAGAGTACATGGAGGTTAGTAAGAGTAGATAAAAGAGATGAGTTAGTTCCATGTCAGTGATCTGTCATAGTAACACAGATTACTCTGGTATTGGTAGAAACCTGAAAGATATGAAACTATTTAGTATAAGATCTAAAAATAAAGCTGACAGTAGAACTGGCTAAAGATGTTCCTTTAACAACTCTTCCCTCCTATGAACATACATCTGAAAAGTTTCTTAATTTTGGGAATGCCAAATACATGTGATTAATGAGGATCACTACAGTTAATTCATTAAAATATACTTAGTAAAATCTCCGTTAAGACTTTCATTCATGAATATTCATGTAGATGAGTTTTGTGTCAGAAATTGTATTAAGCTCTCAGGTTTGAAATGTGAATAAAGAATTATCTTGGTTTTGAAGGGTTGCTAGACCTTGCTTTTGTTGTTGAATTTTTAAAAATTGATGTTATTGGTACATTTTATATACACATCGTGATCACAGCTGACATTGAGAATTTGTATTAGTGCATTACACGATTTATTTCTCATCTTTTCCTATTCCCTTGACCACCCTATAACCCTCTGTACCCTATATAATATAAGTTCTATTTCCTTTTTCTTTACCATCAAAAGTTTTCTTTCACTTCTTTTTTTTTTAGGTTTTTTGAGACAGGGTCTCAATTTGTAATTCAGGCTGGCCCTGAGCTCAGCCTCAAACTCACATCACAGCAATCCTCCTGCCTCTGCCTCCTGGGTGCTGGGATTACAGGCATGAGCCACCACGCCCGTCACTGTGGTATGTGGTACTGGTTGCTGCTGGGCGTGAGTCTCCATGCCCAGTATTGTTATGTGGTTACCAGGGATCAAACCCGGGTCCTAGCGCTTGCAAGACAGGCGCTGGAACCACTGAGCTAAATCCCCGGACCTTCTTTCACTTCTTTATACCTACTCCCTTTTCCCCTTTGAATATTTTCTATTTCACAATACCTATCCTACTTTTTTGAACTCATTTATATCTTCAGTTTCTCATACCATAGAAATGATATGGTATTTGCACATCTGTGTCCTATTTATTTCAATTATGATTATGTCTTCAAGGTATGTCCAATTGAGTAAAATGACTCAAATTTATCATTATTTATGGCTGAATGATATTCCATTTTATTAAAAGACCCCACATTTTCTTTATCTAGTCACCAGTTGACTAGATAAAGCATTTGGCTTGTTTCCAAGATTTAACTATCACAAACTGAGCTGTGATGAACATGAGTGCACATGTGTCACTGTGATATGAATCTCTTAATTCTATCATGTATATATCTAGAAGGGTTAAATGAGTCCCCTAGTCAAAAACTGAAAACTTTCACACTGAGATCAGGAACAAGATAAGGATGTCTACTATCACCACTCCTGTTCAATATAGTGCTGGAACATTAGCCACAGCTATTAGACAAGAGAAAGAAAAAGAAAAAGAATTAATGTAGAAAAGTAAGATTTTAAACTGTCATTATTTACTGATGACATGTTATTCTGTATAGAAGATCCTAAAAATTTAACCAAAAGACTGCTAGACTTAATTGCCAAATTTAGTAGTGTAAGTGGATACAAGGTCAATGCTCAAAAATCAACAGCTTTAGTATACACAAACTACAGATTCCTTGAGAGAGAAATTAAAGAATCAATTCCTTTCACAATAGCATCAAAAAAAAAAAAAAAGAAAAAAAGAAAGAAATATCTAGGACTCAATCTAAAAAAGAGAGTTGAAAGACTTGTACACTGAAAACTATAACACTCTGAAAAAGGAGATTGAAGAGGATATTAGAAAATGGAAAGATATCCCTTGTTCCTGGGTAAGAAGAACCAATATTATCAAAATGGTTATTGAGTTTTTCAAAAAGTGTTACATTTCTCTTGATGCAGTTTATTTGCATGTATCATTACACTGCGGTGCATTATCAACTTTGAATGCCATTTTCATGCTTTTTTATTTGATTATAGCACCATTTATAGTTGTTCTCCCTTTTATGTGAAAGAAGCTGAAAATATCATAAATCACTTTCATTGAGACCATGTCTGTTTATCTATAGATCAGATGGCAGATAATAAATGTTACTTAATGACCTCTAAATCAGTGATTCTTACGTTGAGAGATTATTCCCCTCCCCCCAACTAATATGTAACAATATTTGAGAACATTTTTGTTTGTTGCAACTTGTCTTAGTTATTTCCTTGTTGCTGGGACAAAATGTCTAATAATCAAGTTAAAGGAGGAAAGACTTATTTCATCTCATAGTTCGCAGAGATTTTAGTCCATAACCAGCTGGTTCCAAGGGTGGAATGGCAAAGGAGCATGGCAGAGGAGAAACAGTTCTTGGGAGGCCAAGTCAAAGGTGACAAGCAGCAGCGAGCTGCCTCATAGGTCTATTACCTGTACTCAGAACTATGACAAACCAATTAGTGTACTAATGGAGCACCACACACCCTTAATCCCAGTATCACACTCTTAATCCAAATTCACACACACTAGATCCAACCATTTACAGAAAGCCCCACCAATGAGTGCACTTGAGGGGGATACATCTAGGTACAGGTTGGAGTGCTGCTGGCATCAGGTAGAGAGAGATCTGGAAAGCTGTAAACATCCTCCAATGAAAAATATGATCTCAACAGGAAATTCCCCAGCCTAAAAGGTAGTATTTCTGAAGGGCTGCTCAAAGTGATTTTTTTTTTTTTGAAGTAGGATAACAATCTATTTTTGTTGTAGGGAAACGTAATTTATCTTCCAGTTTTGCCCATTCTCTGTTATATGACATAACCAATTTCAAGAGCTACAGTATGTTCAAGTTGAGTCTGTATATTGTATAAGTACTTATAATTGTCCATTTTGCCCACATTTCTATGACGATGTTGTGGTAACATATTAATATATGGTCATCCTAGCTAACTAGAGTTTTTATGAGCCTGTATGGGATAGACACTGAATTAAATAAAATGATGAATATTAGGATGACTTAAGTACAAAGAGTACAACCTCAGTGCCATATTGTAAGTACTTAAATGATAGTTTCTCACAACATAAATAGGAAATAAACTCCAAACATACGATCATTGGATTTGTATTTACGTTTCTCTTGATGCAGTTTATTTGCATGTATCATTACATTGCGGTGCAGTATCAACTTCGAATGCCATTTTCATGCTTTTTTATTTGATTATAGCACCATTTATAGTTGCTCTCCCTTTTATGTGAAAGAAGCTGAAAATATCATAAATCACTTTCATTGAGACCATCTCTGTTTATCTATGGATCAGATGGCAGATAATAAATGTTACTTAATGATTGTGACATGGTACAGCAGGATAATCTCTCAATGCTCAGCTTCAAATTCTGCTAGTAATAGCCTTCTTGCTTAAATTTCAAGTAGATAATTTGAAAATGCTTCTCTAATATTTATATGTATCACCCAGAAATTTTAACTCTTAAAATACAGTGACTAGACCCATGTTCCTCAGCAGCAAGCATTGGTGACATTATTTTGTGATTCAGTTGAAGCCTAAAGAGTATTTATTCTCTCATGTTTCTCTCCCAAAGAAAATACTCATCATAGAGTGGTTGTGTTTATGATTTATAGAATACAGGAGAATGTCTTGCATCATTAGATGAATGTAGGAAATTGTACACAGTGGAAAACAGAAAAGAGAAGATGAGACTTGGTTGTTGGACAAGTGAGCTCTGGTTCACAAGGCCTGATTGAAAGGAAGCTGGGGAGTGGTGAGTGTCCCTCCTACAAAGTCTACTCAGCTCACTTTTCTTAAGCCATAAATTCCAATGAGTATATTAAAATAAATTGTCTTGACCAGGCTACTATTTAAATATAATGCTCTGGGATGAGACAGACATTTTTAACCATTAGAAAATGAGTCATTAGCAAGGTTTTATTTACATAGCTACCTGAATAAAAAAACAAACAAAACACTACACTTAGTTTTGCTAAAGGAAACTGAAACCCACTAGAGTGTATTTTCCATGTGATTCATCAAACTAAGTGCTTTTCAACATCTTATTATAAAATAGCCTGGAATTTTAATTCTGGTCCTAAGGATTATCTGGGAGAACACACATAATTAATAAATCAAAATTGTGATGTCCTTTGACAGTGGTTCAATCTCGAAATCTTATTCTGTGTTAGTAAATTTATTGTTGGTACGTTTGTTTTAAAATAGTTCTGCCTTCCAGGAAGAAGCATAATGAGGTAAAAGGAACTTTCAGCTCCCACTTTACTGGTTTCATTACCTTAAGCCAGCCATTTATGTTCTCTGAGCTCAATTCCTAACTTGTGAAGGCTAATAACTTTTCTGCTTTTCTTCATGTTGTTTTTGGGGAAAAGAAAGGGAATTTATATGAGTTGCACACTATAAAACATCATAAATCTAAAGGATAACAGCTCTGGTAGATAACTGTTCCATGTCCCATTATGAAGTTAGGAGGAAACTCTTTGATTTTTTTTTTTTTACTTTTTTGTTTTGACTTGAGGCTCAATCATAAGAATTTTAATTATTTCCATTTTATCTATGATATAAGCATTGTGATAAAATGGTCTTGAATTCATGTGCTCTGACATATCCCAAGGCTAGAATTCAGATGTTAAAAATCTGCTTACAAATTATGTATTCACTGCTTAGTAAATGTGATTTTTTTCTTTAGTTTTGTGACTTCAGCACAAGTTCTATGGTCTAAGAAAAGAATAATAGGCAAACTATTCACCTTCTAAAGTGAAGTTCCAGTGTTCTAGCACTGTCACTGTAACTTTAAGCGGCAGTAAAGAATTTGTATTATCTCTGCTGTCCAATATAGTAGCCTACTGCCACAGGTGAGTACATCATATTTATTACATGGAAAATGAAACTGAGAAACTGAGTTTTTATTTTTATTTTAATTAATTGATAAATAAAGTTAAGCAGCCACATATGATGAATGCTGCTATATTGAACAGTACAGACTAAGACCACCTATGTCAGTCTTGCAAATAAAGTTGCTAAGACCTAGTGTGGTCTCTACTTACCCAATCTATCATGCTCCTCCTATCCAGGAGGGTAGGGAGGGTATGAGAGAGGGTAAGAATTCACTGGGAGATGAAAGAAAATGCTGTTAGGATTATTGGTAGATAGTTTCAATGTGTTATGATTTCTCCCTTTCCTCTCACAGGGGATAGAGCTGTAGTGCCTATCCTCATATTTCACACCAAGTACAAGGTCTTTAAAGTACCACAAGAGAGAGATTGCTATTGACATGGAAGAAGAGTCTCTGAGTAAAAGACTGGTTCGAACAACTTGTGCTTCAGCTTGAGCTCCATTTCTAGCCTCCTAAGTAAACCACCTGGCCAGCTTTAGAGCACATATGGGCTGTTCAGGAAATGTCTCATGGATCATGTTAACAGAGACTCACACAAGAGCTTTGAGGTTACTTGAAGTAAGGTATAAGCACTAGAAACAAGAGAATACCAAAGAAGTCTGTAAAAAGCAATAAGAACAGCTGCTGCTCATGCTACGTGGGCAATTACAGATCCCAGGTGTAGGTCTCTATACTTGGCCTGGCTCCAGATATCTCCACTGTAGACAACTGCAGTACACACAAGAGATCAATGCCAGAATATAAATATTAATACTCAAGAAAGATCTTGCTGTGCTATGTTGCTCTCTCTTCTTTCAACATAAGTTTCCAAACTTAAACCTGGATCACTAGAAACTTTCAGTGAATATAGGAATAGGAATGGAAAAATGCCAACCAAACCTTTCCCCCATCATACTTTGCAGACCCAATCAGAGGTAAGGAAGAAGTTTGGCTAAAGTTTGAGATTACATTGTACTTATCTGAAAATTTCCATATTTGAAAATAATGAAAAATATTCCATGATATAGGAAATACCATAAGTTTAAATGTGAATATCATGAGTTTAAACATAAATAATTTAGAAAGACAACTTCCTTTCTCAGAATGGTTGAGTGTAGCTAATTCAATAAATTGATGAAAACGATGATAGTTATGCATTACCAATGGTATGTGTACCAATAATGTGATGATTAATAACTAACATATATTGTTTCCAACACGCTAGCCAGTGGTGGCACACCTGTGGCATGCATGCCACAATGGGCACACAGCACCCTCTCTGTTGGCAGGTGAGCCAAGTTGTCCTAGCAGCCCAGAGTCAGATAACAGGTGTCTTTTCTCAATTAAACCTTTGTGTTCAGGTTTAATTGCAATGTTGACATTTTGCATAAGTAAGTGGTTTTTGGGCTGCACTTTGGATGCTTAGTGTTTAACAGAGACTGTAGCTGGGCTTTCTTCTAAGTATTTTATCTGTTTTAACTCCTCAGCTGGATATGCATATGGAAGTGATTTCTATCTGTCTGAATTAATTCAGACCTAAAGATGTCTCAATAACCCTGAAAATCCAATCCACTTCTGGAACACCATGATCATCTATTTGTTAAATCCACTTATCAAATATTTCAATGCAGCAAATTTTCAATGCGGCATTGCAGTCACTACTGTGACAGTATCATGAGACAGGCAGTCATTTCATTCATCTTAAGATAAGGAAATTGAGATTCAAAGAAGTGTAGTGAGTTTACCTTTCACAGGGATGGGTCTTTCAGGCCTGTGTTTTAGTATTTCTCAATGCTATACATGAGAGAAAAGGGCTAATCATCTGTGTTCTTTTCTTTTTTGCTCAAGCAAAATGATGTTAATGATATCCTCATAAGTGAAATAATTAGGGCACAGATAGGTACATATCACATCTTTTCTCTGGTATGAGACAAGAGAGATGTAAATGAGTCCTAGAATTGTATATTATATATTGTGAAATAGAAAATGCTCAATGTAAAATAGGAAGAAGGGGGAAAATGTTGAGATTGTAACAAAAAAGTAAGGAAACAAATTTTATGTATATGGGGGGGTGGTAGGGTGGGTAGGGCTATGGGGAAAAATGAGAATTAAGTTGTGTCTTATACTGGTACAAATCTCCATTATGGAGTGCAATCATTATGTGTATATGTAATGCACCAATAAAGATTAAAAAATTAAAAAAAAAGAAATTGTTAACCACATCAAGTACTGAGCAAAAACAGTTTTAGTAATACAGTAAACTTCTTATTTGGCTTGTCTTAATGATAAGTTCTTAACTTTAGTATGTATGGAGAAAAGAGTATAGAGAAAAAAGCTCAAATTCCAACTCAACATGTACTACTACATGCAGAATCAAGAACGAAGATCCCAGGGGAGCTTTTCATTTCTGACCCCCAACTACTACTGACCTTCTCAAATCTTCTTCCTCTCTACTTTATTTCATTGTTGTTCTTATCATGAATTTCAAAACCCAAGAGAGGAATAAGGCTCTTACCAAGAAGAAAAGGAAGAAGCTATGCTGTTACGGTTCAGAGTATTCTGAACTCTTGAATTTGGGGCCTATTTATACTACAAGACAAACAAAGATCGAGTTAACACTAACAGATGTTACAAGGAAGCACAGAGGTTATTGTAGGCTAGTCTATGCAGGATCAGAAGCACCAGACTTTTCCTGTGGTGGAAGTCCACTGAGCAGCTGCAAGTGGGCAATGATGGTTATTGTGTTACAGCCTGGCTGAAATTGAGCACAGGGTAATGTACTACTCTGTTGTTTGGATGCACACACACCTTTGATACTCCTGATACGATTTTCTTATTGGTTTCAAGCACTATCCCCCATTATGGGTAGGTTTTTTGAATGTAAGGAAAATACCAAATCACTTTGAAAGGGATAAGAGATGCCTCACATTTGCAAATATGATTGGAAGCATTTATCTTTCTTTTCCTTCCACATCTTCTAAATATTAGCATTTAATAAAATACACATTTCTTCATTTATTTTGAACTCCCTCCAAAGCCAGCAAATACCAGAACCTCAAATGTTATGATAGGATAGGTTCTTTACTGGTTTGTTTTCTTTTCATTCTTTCTGTTTTTACTGTGTGATTCTTTTTCATTATAAATCCTTATGTTTGCAACTCAAGGAGCCTGACTAATCAGAAGGGCTTCCAGCAGAGGTAGACAAATATTCTCAACATGGTCTTGAGACCCTACAGATGCAGATAGCTCTGCTATTCACAGGAAATGAAGAAGTCAGGTCCATCAGAGACAGGGGATTTCCTCTTCAGATAAAATATGTTGGCTGTTGCATATTAGTTCTATAAAGCTGAAGGATAGAGACAAGATGATTTCAAATGGTGGTGGAAATGGCTTCTTCTTGTGCTGGATGCCATTAAAAGCAGAGCCTGGGACCAGGCCTTGCACACAGGCTATTCATTTGCTCAATAGGCCCAAGAAACAAGAGTGGGAGGAATGTAGAGAAATAAAGAAGAAAAGGCAACTCAGGATGACAGCATGAAATGCTTATTTTTGAGGTTTTCTGAGGACTTTTTTAGACAACATTTTAAATCTGCTCATGGGCAAAGACATAAGAAGATGTAGATTCATGTCTCTGATTGGCCAAAGGAATCCGTATTGCACATATATGAATACTAAGTGATTCCTCTTGTGCATAGTATCAGAGTGTCCCAGGGGCAGAAGGCAAGATATGTTTCACCTTCTCCTGCATGAAATGGGAAGTCACATCACTGTTTGGGGTAAGAGATGAGATGGGGGATCTCATGAAACAAACAAGAGGTATCTAAACCCTAGGTTCTTAATGGAATGGTTATTATAGGGATGTGGTTCCTGTTCAGCTTGATAAGCTCTCAGTCAGTTGCCATCTAAATCACTTGTGTCAGCCATCTATCCGTAGATGAGTTATTTCCTCTAGCATTAGTTTTCTGATTTGTAAATTTCCAAAGTGATTGCATTTACCTTGATTGATTGTTTTGGATTAGAAAAACACATAGGTCAGCACTTAATATTTCGTCAATATTCACACTTACTATCATTATTATTATTGGTGCAGTAACAGATATGTATTTGACAAGTAAGTCTGCCTTGACTTTCAGCTCAGTAGTAGCAAGATGGTATAGTGGACCCTCCAGTTATGACCAACCTGGCATATAACTTGGGTTATGACCAAAATTTTAGTTTTAAATTATAAACAAAATCTTGAGTTATAACCCAAATACTGGCTGCCTGTGCTTCCAGATGGTCTCAGATGCAGATTTAACCCTTAAAGAGTTCTAGAAGAACTATTACAACATCCTTAGCACTGGAGGGTTAATTGAGAAATCCTGGGCCAATATCCCTCTAAGGGCTCTGGGATCTGCCTGTATATAGAAGGAAGACTTTGAAGGCTGTGTAGCAGAATCTGAGCCTTTAATTGACCAACCTAAGTTACAACCAGCTCTCCCAAACAAATCAAGCTTGTAAGTCATGGGCCCATTGCATTTAGAGAAGAAATTAAAGGAAAATTTCAGAAAAGTATTTGGAACTTGTCCTTTCCATAGAGACAATATTCATGTTGGTGCAAAGTATATGCTTAGATGAATCTGAGCTATAAAGATTGCAAAGTGATCTCCAAATCATTAAAGAGTAAAATATAAGTATAAGATTTTATTATTAAGTATATTCAGTTTTCTTTAAATTTATTGGGAAATATTTAAACAGGTGTGTTGTTGAGTCCAGCGGAGAGTTACGCACTGAAAGAGCACTTGTTTCTCTTATCCTTCCATATTCTCATCCATGCAATAGTGATTATCAGCCAGGAGGTTTGTGAACTTAATTTTAGTTCATAAATTCTGTATCCAAAATAGCTCTAATTTATACTCACAAATATTGATTAGCTGGGATATATGATCTGCTGGTCATGTAAGAAGAGAAAAAGAATAACAACTGTATATTTGTGCACAAGGAAAGAAATTATCACAAAGATATTCATTAAGTATAAATATATCAACTGCTCCCAATTCAAAACGGGTTGATTTCTAAAAACTAGTTATTTTCTCACAATGGCTTTTTAAAAAGTAGTAGGTTCATTTCCAGGGCAGTAAACCAAAATCTCTTTTAATTGTGATATTTCATAAATATGGCATTTTACTAATAATTTTCTGGATTCTGAGCACTGGATATTACAATGATTCTTCTCTTTATTGGAAGCTTTTTGCCTTTTCATACAAAGGTCACTATCAATTCTTCATGAGTGGTCTAGGAAAGTTTTTCCTCATAAGTATTGGAACTATAATCTTTTTTCTCAGTATTTCAACCTCTAAAGTAGGACCTTTTGAGGAGGGAAGAGAAGAACCACTAACAGTTTGGCTGGGGCAGCAAGTCATCATTCTAAAAAAATGCAAATGGCGATTTAGGTTTGTCCTAATCATATACCCTTGGGAATATGTCCTATATTTTTATTTTAATGTTGCTTAACTTAATGAAAGTTTGCTGAGATTAAGTACTTGGGACACGGTGTGATAATGACAGACATGATGATGACAGAATTTAGAGTCTAGTGTGAAAAGGAGTTTTTAGCAACCAACTGTAAGGGAAAAAAAAGCAGAATGTGCTAAAAGGGCAAGTTTGGGACAACAAAGGGACACGTGGAAGAAGTTAAAGTTATGATCTGAGGCAGGATTAGAAAACTTTTCTGGAAAGCTTCAGACAGTGATTATTTTAGTTTTTAGGTTAGAATGGCAATATATGGCCTTAGTTATTCCTTTTCCTTCTTCTTACACCCCCATGCCTCTTTTTTCCTGCTTTTCCTTTTCACTCTTATTTTTGAGACTATAGGAAACTTCATTTATATTTTGGAGGATAATTGGAATCAAATTCTTGCAGGTATGATAAGAGTTTGACTGAGATAAGGCCATAGGAAGAAGCATGGTGATCCAGTGAGACAGAGACTGGGGACTAGAGGACTGTCAATGACCAAATGAGTGAGAGATGTTCCTGGTATTTAATCACTCCTATCCCCTCTCTTCCCTTTTCTTCTCCCTATTTTATTACTCAAAATGCCTATTTTCTATCCTGGACCAATCCCGAAGTGAGGTGAGATGATGTCTATAAAGTTGTATGAGAAAGGGATAAGAAGGTACATTCAATTTGAAATAGAAAGAAAAGACCTAGAAAGGTCTTAGGGCGCAGTACCTCTCAGACAGGCTGAAAGCATTACTTTCAGTTACTCACATGGGGAGATGTATGTATTGAATGGGGATGTATGAACTGCAAATGACTGCCTCAAATATAGAAGAGAACAAGACAGTTATCACGGATTTATACTTGAAGAAAGAGAATTTGGGTTGAGCAGATATAGAGGCATGAATAGTTAATTGCTGGAGAAAAATCATTTAGTTACTAGATTCCCTTATTGCCTTCTTTCTGTGATGGTAAATTGTAGTGAAAACTACAATTGATTTTCATAAGTCTGACTTTGTGGTATTTAACATTTGTAAATACCTATGTACTGTCTTAATAGATGTGATTTTATCCAAATGAGTACTAAATTTCAATCAATTTTTAAATTTTTATAGTTGATACTCTGTGTGAGATACCTCTCCACAGAAAAAATAAGAATGACTTCATGTAAACAGTACTGGTCCTTAATGAAAACTTTCCTTCTCTGCTTATACTAAATACACAGTTTTGTTATCAGTGGGGATTGAGTTAAGGACTAACTCAGGCAAAGCTACGGAGCAGATACAGGTTTTCTTTTCTACTTTTGCATTTGCCTTCGACTTCCCTTTTTTACTTCAAGCGTCTATCCTGGTCTCATTTTCAGTTGTTACCTGGATATTTGCACTTTAATAGAAAATTGCTACCAGTAAAATGCCTTTAAGGTCCAAATAAATTAATCTTTCACAGTGGACTTTTTAGATGGAAATGGGGTCCTAGGGGAGTGACATCTAGAGAAGGGCAGCCATCAATTTATGCTGCTGGCATTGTAGGTACATCACACCAGGTTCTGAGAAGTAGCTCTAAGACGGACTTCCTGTGTTGTCAAAGTATTTTTGAGGCTCTTTGACCCAGCATCCCCTGGGGCTCCATATTTGTCTTCATCTCTTCATAGACCAAGTTAAGGAAAATCTGACCTCATTGGTTCTTCCTTACTTCTGATTCAGTCTGTCCCAGTGTGACGTGGTTTCCCCCATTGAAATTGCATTAGAAAACATTAAAAATTTCCAAATGAGCTGGATCGTTTTACCTTTATCTATATGATCTTGAGGGAATTTGACACTAAGTCCACCTCTTGCTTCTTAAAAACTCTTCTTCCTCTGATTTCCAAGGCAATGCACTCTCCTGATTCTCCTTCAGTCAGTACCAGGGTGGCTGAAAGAACTGAAGACCTTAAATTTCTCTTTCTATTCTAGACCTCCCCACCGTAACCCCAGGTCTAACTATCCAGCTACCTAATTCAGTACTATCATTCTGCTTATATTAGAATGCCTTTCTTCAATCCCCACAAACTCTATCTAGTCTCCCATATTAGTGATCAGTCTCAATGGCTCCATCTCAGTCACTTTCTTTATACAATCTGAAAAACTTCCCAAATCTCTCTTCTTAATAGCTATTAAATCCATTGTCTTCTCCCATTTTTTCCACCATCTTGGTATGAGCTTTTACCTGAGCCATACCTGTAAGCACCATTCTCTGTTTTGGTTAGTTAAAACTCTTATTCTACAGTTTGTGCAGAGAAAAGTTCCTTCCTAAATCCAAATCTGGTCCTGCACATGTCAGCATAAAACTCTAACTTTCCTTTTATTTTGCAGATAAAATTGTGTTCTGTTAACATCTGGTGTAGCTTGTAATTTAAACTGCATCACAATTCTCTGGCCTCCTCTTTGAGCACCATCTACCTTCCTAAAAAACCAATTACAATGCCTCCTTGGACCTTCTGTACCTTAGGTCAGTATGTTATTATTGCCATTCTCTTCATTTCATGAGTAACAATTCATGTATTTGTTTATGTAGATACACCTTAACTACATATTTAGAAGATAGATACCAGAGAAGAAGGATTTTAGAGTAAGTTCCCATTTCACAGGAGTTTATTAGTGACTGTTAGGAGAGGGACAGGGAGGACACAGCCTTTCATATCGGGTGCGGGCCCCTCCAGTACTGGTAGTACTAGTGAGATAGGTTTGAAAGTGTCACAGGTGCCCTTCCATGGAAGGTCATTAGAGCAGAGATGAGAATAACCTTCTTTCCTTCAGCAGCACCAGAGCACCCTGACATGCACGTACATGTGTTTATTCCCAGCTGAACTTCCAGGAATGTGAGCAACAGAGGTGATCATCTGCATCCTTTCGGGGTGTTACAGAGAGATGCAGAGGCTATCAGCTGACTGATATTTAAAACAAAATTGATGCAAGTTTCTTTAGTATTTCATCTGAAATATCACATTTTAGGACATCTTTAGAACAGAACTCCTCAGGAAAGGGGTAACTTACTATTATTATTTTTTTAATTGTAACTTTTTAAAATCAAGTAATGCAACCATTGGAAGCAGGAAATTTAGGACAACTCAAGAGAGGCAAGGAAAGGATTTCTTTTATTATGATAACCTGTGAATAAAATAAAGACTTTGTAGTTTTGAATTTCACTGAAGTTTAGCACCAGGTTGCAACTGGTTTAAGTCCAAGCTCTCAGCGCTGAGCTGCCCTGAGCACATTTCCATTCAGAGTAAAAGCAGTAGCTCTATAAAAGATCTTCACCAGCCTGACACCAAGTATGCTGAGTACCTCCGTGTGGGTCACCGCACCTCTTTTTTTTTTTTTTTTTTTTTTAGGTTTTTGGAGACAGGGTCTCACTTTGTGGTTCAGGCTGGCCCTGAGCTCAGCCTCCAACTCACATCACAATCCTCCTGCCTCTGCCTCCCGAGTGCTGGGATCACAGGCGTGAGCCACCACGCCCGGCACTGTGGTATGTGGTACTGGTTGCTGCTGGGTGTGGGTCTCCACACCCAGTATTGTTATGTGGTTACCGGGGAATCGAACCCGGG
>PVIR01012942.1:0-21330 GCA_004026965.1 Petromus typicus | reverse complement strand
TCACCGCACCTCTTAAAGAATCTAGTTCATGACAGCAAATGGGCCTTGTGAGAGGGAGGAAATGTGAAACTTTGTTTTCTTTTTGAACTTATGTAACATTGTTAGCTTTGTTTGCTTATTATATAGTACACTAATTTTTTCTTTCATTCTTAGTGCCTACTGGGTGTACTAGTTTGAAAAAAAGTAAAAGAAACTATTATTGTTATATATTCTGGCTTGGAATTAAATAATCTGGGTTTTCATTTATTTATTCTTGTCTGTCCTCTTTTTAATACTTAAAATTGCTATGAGAAAATTCTCTACTAATTCGAGTCCTTAAATAATTAAGATCTTAATTGTTGGGAGGAAAAAAAAAAACATTGTGGCAGAGGTGGTAAAAACTCAAACTAAAATTCTTCTTGAATGTGTTGCTATTACTCTTTTCAAGTCAGGAAAGACCACCTGGAGCATCCAGTGCTAAAAATCTATATGTTGAAAAAGGATCTGAACAGTTATGCAGAAGCAACACACAGAGACTTCATCAATTCAGTATTCTGCACATACAGTGTTTTTCATTGCTAAATCTGCAAGGGAGAAATGCAACATGGTTAGAGAAACTTTCACTCATACTTACCAAGACCTCCGCCCATATTGTGTGGCACTTTATACAAGTGTTCATAGAATGCTTGTGTACATGTGATCCTAGCATGTTCTGCACACCATTATTATGCCTTGTTTGTTTTCTTACTCTTGACTTTTAGCACTTTGAGGAAAGGGCCTCTTTGTGTCTTCATTACCTAGCAAAAATTGCAGGACAGTTTAATACTTATTTAGTGGAAAACACCTATAAGTAAAACAAAGGGGATATCTGGTGAATCTGAGTCCCACAGAAAATCTGACACATTTACCTTCTCTATGCATTAGTGGAATTTTATAAGATAAATTATATAGTAGTTACTTCTACTAATTGTATTACATTGTCTGAGATATGAATCTAATACTAAAATTTATAAGTAGAAATTATAAAAATTTGTTTTCTCTCTTACTACATAAATATACATATGTTTGATTTTGCTCCTTGACCTACAAAACCAAAATGTTATTTGATACAGAAGCGTGATGACTTCTGCTTTAGAAATCACATATATTTCTAAAAACTTGAATAAATAATTCTAAAAGTTTCCCTACTGCCATCTTTTAACACCAGAATGAACATTAAACTCATGAATTGTGTGTCACACATCTACATGCAACTTTTCTTTTATATATCATTTTACTTGGTATAGCGCTAAATGCATAAAAGATGTTTAATAAAAACTGATAAATTATTTCTCTAAATGTTTTCAGAAAATACTACCTATCTCATTAGAATTTTTCTTAATTGAATCTTTAAAAATTCACTATAAAGAAAAATATAACATGAGGATTATTTAAATGATGTGGCTAGATTATGAGTAATATGTCCAGAAATAAATAGTGTAAGTTTTTCAGACACAGTTAACTCTCAGGCAAACATTAGAAATTGGTTAAGACTTAATAACTGAATAGTGGTAAATTTACCTTAAGAAATACCCTTAAATTAATTCATGAAAGAAACAAGCTGATATTTGTTTAATTCTAGTTTAATAATTTCAGATACAGTATAACCAGTGATACTAACCATAAAAAAGTGTTTAGAATATTTCAAGATTAGGTAACTATATTACAAAGGGAATTTTATTGTATAAAATATAACCCAGACTGAATGTCTTGGTTATTTAAGGCAAACATTTTAATGGAACTTTCCTCTTCCCTTTTTGGTTATGAGGAAGTCCACACTAATTTCAGTTGTTAAAGAGTGCATTTTTAGCTGCCTGGATAAGGCCAGTTATGTTGTAAATCCTGCCTAAATTTAGCTTGAATAAGCCAGTCAAGAATTTAACCTCTGTTTGACAAACTAATTGGTTGGAGGTTTAAGACCATCAGTTATGTAATAAAACTGTATGCAATCAATTAGGGTGAACTGATTATGTTCAGGCGGCTTCACTTTTGAAGAATCTTGTTAGCAGTTGAATTCTGAGTAACTCCTAGAAAATGACTCACCCTTTTGTATAAGCATAAGCTTTTCAATTCCTTGAAAATTTCACAGGGCTTCCAGGTAAGAGGCTGCATTTTACCACATGGAGCAAAGTTACATGCACACAGATGGGGAGGTTCTGGCCTATTATCCATTCCTTAAAGAATCAAAAATGAGGTATTAATGTGAGGTTTCCCCTCTGAGTGACCCAAGTGAAGGGCTGGGATATAGTGAATTAGGATTCTGAGATAAGGACAGATCCTTTCACTAATGGGCTCTTACTTTCCACTGAGATGTGCAGATGCAGCAGCAATGAGCCATCCATCCCGAAGAATTAGAAAGTGAAGAGCCTGAGGAGTGTCACCACAAGTTCGCCGCCAGCCTTAGATGCATAATGAATTTGAGGATAAGCTGAGTTAGATGGCAAGATTGTCACACACACACACACACACACACACACACACACACACACACGAGGAGGGAGGGAGGGAGAGAGAGAGAGAGAGAGACAGAGAGAGAGAAAGAGAGAGAAAAAGAAAAAGAGAGAGAGACAGAGAGACAGAGAGAGAGAAAGAGAAAGAGAGAGAGACAGAGAGACAGAGAGAGAGACAGAGAGAGACAGAGAGACAGAGAGAGAGACAGAGAGAGAGAGACAGAGAGAATGGAAAGAGGGAGAGAGATTGAAGAGCCCAGTATAAAGAGATGGAAAATGGAGCATCTAGAAATAGAGAACATGGTTCTCAAAGGAAATGAAAAGATGATAGAATTGGGTGACTTTTCTCAGTCAGGAAGAGGAATTCAGTGGTATCCATTAATCATAAAATATCATCAATAACGTATATTATCACCATATATCAAAAAATGTTGTATTTTTTATTTTTCTTTCTGTCTATATTCTAGACCTACTTTTAATTTTTGCTAATTTCCCAGAAACATCTGATAATTTCACTGTTTGCTATAAAGTCAGAATTAAGACACAGTTACTCCTTTCTACTTATGCGTCCTAAGGATGAGTACATGAACCTGATCAAACTGAAGTCAAGGCCTTCAGAAATATCTTCACTTAACATTTTTTATGCTCAACTGACAATGGTTAAATACTGAGATAATTGAAGATCATCATTTTTATATACACATGCGTATTTGCTTTGTTTTGTAAGAGCAGAGACCAACTATGTCCTATTCCCTATATTTTCCAAATACTTACTAGTTTAATAAATGTGATTATGTCTTTATTAACAGCCCTAAAAGAAACATACTTATAGCTACCACAGATATAAGTGTATGACACACATAATTTATGTCCATGACAATTTCCTCTAATGAATGACTATATAACAATTTTAAACATATTATAATATTAAATAGAACCTTAAAATATCTGTTTCAAATATTTTGTATCAAAGTATTTTCTACAAAGTATCTTACTGGAAAATATTGCTATTTTCCAGTTGGATTGTACCTTCCTTATAATGAGTGTGTCTTGTCTTATAGAAGTTGAGAGACATTTATTTTTAATAAATCTTTTCTACATTCTTATAAGTGTTAACATATATTAACCAGTGCTAGTGAGGAAGTAGGATAGGTGGGATTGTGATACAGTGGTAGTCAGAGTGCAAAACTGTACATACATTCTGGAAAACAATTTGATAATTTCTCTTAAAGTTATACACATGCTTAACCTATGCCTGAACAGTTCAACTCAAGGTTATTTACATTATAGAAGTGAAAACTTACATTGAAAACAGAAACCTGAGGGTGAATATTCATAACAATTTTATTTGTTATTAGTTAGAAGAAAGAAAAAATGAAGTATTCTTTATCAAGAGTATGGATAAAGTTTTATTTTCAAACATCTGACTAGTGTTCAGAAGTAAAAAGATAAGTACTGATACATGTAACAAATTAGATGACCTTCAAAGGTATGTAGAGAAAAGCCTACAGTATGAAAGGGCACCACTGCATGGTTCATAGTAGGCAACATTCTGGGGCAGGGAAACCGAAGCAGTACAATGATGTATTTTCTGTATTGTTTACTATAGTGGTCAGCCCAAGGGAGTTTTGGGGATGATAAAACTATTTTATATACTGATTGTGGCTAAAATCACACAAATCTATACATTTGGTAAAACTGTAGAGCTGTGCACTGAAAGAAAAACTACCATATGACACTTTAAAAAATAAATTAAGTATCTCTCAGCTCGTAGAATTTAGACTGAAAGTTAAGTGGTTCATTCTCAGGCCCAGCATGACTTCAGATCACGGGCTTTGGAAGAGGCCGCGGCATCATTATCTATAAGGTAGAAAGGAGGAAACATCAGCTGTAACGCAATTTAAAATGAAAATAAACTAACTACTAATAACAAGGATGCTTATAATTATTCAAAAAGCAGAGTTGAGGGATCTTGCTTGACCCTGTAACTTTCTTGTCCAGTTATGTGGATTTCCTCTGAGTACTTATCCTGGCATTAATTAATATAGTAATGTTTGAAATAAAGATTAGAAATGTGTTATGCTAGACATAGCCTTGCTTTAAGGGACATACATATTGATATACTGGGAAAACGTGGGTAATTTTCTCACTGCTGAGGTTTTTTTCACCTCCTCTGGCGTACAATGGAAACCACATATTTATGAAATGATTGATGCGTGTGCTCATAGGAACCATGGGAATTACCATGCTGGATCAGATCATTACTCTGCCTCGTCTAACATCTTGCTTCTGGCTTAGGTAATTATCGGATGCTTTTGAGGGACATTTAACTCTTCTTTATAAAAGATTAGACCAGTGTTTCACAGAGTATTGGCTCTCATTATTGAAGTACAGATGAGGAACCTGGGCAGAAGAAAAACAGTATCTCAGATAAGTTCTTTTATATTTTTAATGTACATATAAATTCAAATATGGCCAGCAGATTGTTCATTATGAAGGAAAATGGGATAGTGAGTAATTTATTTTAGCCTCACAGTAGAAGAAATTGTTTTACTAAGAAGCAAAAACACCACCAAAAGCAAAGTTTTCTACTTCATAGTTTTATTTCAAGCTTTGGACATTTTTCTTCTATTCTTCACATATAGTTGTACATAGGTATGATATAGAAAAGCAGAGAAGGAATGGATTAAGATTTTCATTCGAGAATCTATTGCTATACAATATAATTTCATGTGGTTTATATCTTCTTCTTCTTCTTCTTCTTCTTCTTCTATATCTTCAAATATAATTTATGTTAACTATATGTAGTTAATATGATTCCTGGAAATATTTGCATATACCAAAAGCATTATTTTAAACCAGTGATAGTGTCAGCCATCAAACTTTCTTTTTAAGGCCTATAAAAATGTTGTCAGCATGCCATAAATGTCAGTTTTCCAGAATCAGTTAAATTCAATCTTGCTTCAAGCTGAAAACCATTCATATACATCCTAATAATAAATATTGGGTATGTAAAAGTTGCATCTTGAAAACTATCATTTTAACAGACTTATGGACTTCATAGTTTCCTTTTCTCCTTCTCCCCATCTTTTACCATCTTTTCTATTTTTTTTCTGTTCTTATCCATCTTTTTTTCATGTGGCAAAGTAGACTTTGTGTTTCTGAAATAATAGCATTAAGTACTGTGGTGAAAGGATAGAAGGTAGAGAATGAAGTTATGTTATAAAGACTAGTTAAAAGCTTTAATTTATACTTGAGAATAACAAGATATGAAAGGATTTTGTGAAAATCCTTTGTTCATTAGAAGATGTTTATTTAACAAGAACAGTGTTTTCAATAAGATTAAATTGTGGATTTTGTCAAAAGACCTCTAAGAAGTAAAGTCTCTGTTCTTTAAATCCTGCTGACTTAGAGAAATATTACTAAATACTTTTAAGTCCTTTTTTATTCAGTTTTGTCTACTTTCCATTGGTTGTAATAGACTTAGAACTTCAAACTTATTCTTTTATTCTTTATTTTATATTTTAAAATTTTGGCAAGATTGTTTTCTTTGTGCTTGTTGTTATTCAAGGATCAGAGCAGAATTTCAATCCCTCCTCAGGAAGCGCTGTTGGAGAAACTGCGATCTCGTGGCCAGTGGGAAAGCTGTGCACGAGGGTCTGTCCTCTATAGCCAGGTGGCTGTGCAGCTGTGCAGTTGCTTTTAGGGGTTAGAAGTAACATGACTGTATCACAATTCTACTTTGCATACTCTGAAGTTATATGTGCTGCTTCAGTATTGCTGTTTAAACTGGGGGTTTTTAAAATTTTAATTCAAATCTTTATTGGTACACTATATATACACAGCATCATCACAATCGACATTGAGAATTTGTACCAGTATATGACACGACTTAATTCTCATTTTTTCCCCATTCCTCTACCCACCCTATAACCCTCCACCCCCTATATATGTAATCTTTTTTCCTTTTTTATTATGACTATCACATTCTTTTCCCCCCTTGTTATTTACCCCTACACCCTATTTTCTTTAAATATTTTCTATTTCATAATATCTACTATATATACTAGAACTCATTTATATCTTCATTTTCTCATGCCAGAGAAAAGATACTATATTTACACATATGCGACCTATTATTTCACTTATGAGGTTGTTCTGAAGGTATATCAATTGAGTATGAATGACTCAATCTTATCATTTTTTATGGCAGATTAATATTGCATTCTGTAAAGGAACCACATCTTTATCCAGTCTCCAGTTGATGGAATTTTGGTTGTTTCCAGGATTTAGCAATCACAAACTGAGCTGCCATAAACAAGGGTGCACATGTGTTGCTGTGATATTGAGGTTGTTCTAGACTTACAAGACTATAGGAAGGGATGAGGACCTCCAACTTTTTTTTGTTTGTTTGTTTGAGACAAGATCTTGCTTTGTAGTTCAGATTGGTCTTGAACTTACTATGTAGCCCAGGTGAGCCTTGAACTCAGGGCAGTCTTCCTGTCTCTGCCTGCTTAGTGCTGGAATTACAAGTGAGAATCACCATGCCCAGCATTGTGGTATGTGGTATTGATTGCTGATGGGCAAGAGCCACCAGTCCCAGCATTATGTGTGGTTACTGGGGATCAAACTCAGGACCTGAGCTTGCAAGGCAGATACTGGAACCAGTGAGCTCAATCCCTGGCCCATGACCTCTGATTTTTGTTCTGTTTTGTTTCTGGTAATGGTGATGGTGGGATGGTATGGCATGTGCATGAGGTCAGGGAAATTAGATGATCCAGGATATGACAGAATATGTAGGATTTGGGTAGAATTGTGGGAGAAAACATTTGGAGATACAGTTATAAACCAAAAAGTCAAAAGCAAATAAGGAGGAAATAAAATCATAAACAGTAGGACTACTAATTATAATGGCAAAATCAGATGAAAAGACAGTGATGATGAAGGAGGCAGGGAGAAGGAGCACAGGGCCTAGTACTCAGTCCTAATTTAAGAATCATACTGGTTACACTGTAGAAAAATATAAGGGAGAAGTCATAGATGTGAGTTCTGAAGTCAGGCTGCCTGATGTTCACTCAAGCTATTTAAAAATGGCGGAATTTAAACTCTGCGCACCTCATTTCTCTCATCTATAATCTGTTCTATGTCCTGGACCTGGATTTACAGGATTTAATATTTTCCCTGAAGTGGTATCTCTTGCTTTGCTCCAAAATTTTTCAGTTCCTCTATTTCTTATTTTGTAAGGGAATACTTGCTCTGTGTGATTGTATGACAGAAGTGTTTGACTTATTTTGATTTTCACAGGATCTCATAGCTAAAACTTGGCTTGTAGTCTCAGAGGAGACTTTGGACTTGGACTTTTCAGCAATGGTGAAACTTTTAAGAGTTTTTGACTCCTAAAGATGCACTAATGAGATAATCTTACATAATGAGATAGACACAAAATTTTAGAGATCAAGAGCAATATGCTAGGTTTGCTCCTCAAAATTTCCTCTCAAACATACCATATGGTTGGAATTGTGGCTTTTGAGAAATGATTAGGTCATATGGATGCTGTACTCACCAGTGGATTCATCCAATGTTGAGTACAGACAACTGCAGTTATGAGGTGGGGCCTGGTTCTACAGTGGGAGTGCGACCTGGGAGGGTGGATTTTTCCCCTAGCTCCTCCTTTTTCTCTCTTCTTCCTGAGTGCTACAGGCTGAGCAGCTTTTCCTTGCTATGGCCTTCAGCAGTAGTTTCTGCTTTGAACTGACTGACCATAGACTGGTTTCACTAAAGAGCATGAGCCAAAATAAACTTTTCTTCCTTTAAATTGAAATTGTCAAGTATTTCAACCCAGCAGTGGGATAATGACTTATACAACATATGCTAGGCTGATAGAGCAAAAAATTGAATGTCTCAAAAATAAAGGAAATAATTGGTGAGGTTAATTTATGAATTTCAAAGTGAGGATCTGGACATGGCCACAGGTGTAGACTTCAGCTTTGAAAAGAAAATACTTTTAACTGGAGATGCGTGGAAGGTGGGTTGAATAGTATGTAAGGTTCAGATGAGGTTTAAGTGCAGGTGGTTTTCAATTTTCAGTGGCTCAACCACATAATGGAATGAAAGACTTTTGGCGTTGGTATAGTGTATTTTCAAGTTGGATTTTTCATTATTTTACACGCTAGAAATAGAGTAGGATATTCTCTTGTGATGCTGGTTAGTAGCAATGAGTCACAAATCCCACTCAGACAAACAACAACAAAGTTAAACAACTGATTCTCTGTGGGATACTGTGATGCTAAGCTGTGAGTTTTGATAAGTTTGCTGTACTATGGGGATTTTTAAATTGAGTTTATGAAGCCATAACCTCACCAAAACCAAAGATTGCCTGCATGTTATGGTATGGTCAAATGACACGAAATCTTGTTATAATTTTAATCATATGTTTTTATACCAAATTATTAAACTTCCCAAGAGCAAAGGTCATTAAAAATATGTAATTTTGATACATACAAAAGAAATTGTCAATGGGGATATAGGGAAAGACCAAGATGAGAGATTGGGGAAGTCTGGGAATGCTGATGCAGGAGCCAAAGAAATGAGAGAAAAGTGAACATCAGTCAGAAATAAGAAGAGGGCTCAGAAAAATGACTAATATCCATAAATAATGAAATAAACACCATAGGAGTACAGAGAGAAATAACAGGAAGTTTGATAAGAGAGAGAAATGTACATGTTTAGGATGTTTGAGAAGGACACCCCTGAGAAATGAAAAGGGTCATGTACTGGCTGTTAGACTGGATCCTAGCTTGGCTATCTGCAAGTGATGAAATATGTTTTTGGTGAGAGGGTGTGTGGAAATGAAATGCAACGGTGATTTATTTAGTCCAGTCTCATTTTTAAGGTGTCATAAGCCACTCATGCATAACATCTTGCTTAAGGACAGTCATTTTATTTTCTTTTTTAACACTAATACAGTTCAGCATCCACAGAATAGGGCTATGTCTAAATAAATTATTATACAGTAATGTCTTGATTTTCTCAGCAAAGATAGAAACATTATAGTGTGTAATGGCTCAGATAGTTCTTAGAAATTGATAAAATATTGATCTGTTTTTGTATACTTCATCAAATAAATTCAGTATCAAATCTTAGTAGTTTACTATCACTATTGATGTGTACATCATAGAGAAAATGTAATTCAAGTGACATGTGACATGGAAAAGTCACATTACTTACCATCAGCCTTCGCTTAAATTGAATTAATTAGTGAAATCTTTTGGTTAATTCTAGTGGATGAATCTCAAGGCTATACTAACTGTGGAGTACAGTCTGATAGTTTATTTATTCTCTATATTCTAATTTAAAATATTTTCATTATTAATCCACCAGTTTGAATATATGAAAATAATTTTAAGATTACTAATATAGTCTCATGTCTCAACCTATTTAACTACTCTTGAATCCCTCCACTACTTGTGAGACATTACTTTTTTTTTTGTTTTTGAGACAGGGTCTCACTTTGTAGTTCAGGTTGGCCCTGAGCTCAGCCTCAAACTCACACCACAGAAATCCTCCTGCCTCTGCCTCCCGAGTGCTGGGATTGCAGGCGTGAGCCACCACACCTAGCACTGTGGTATATGGTACTGGTTGCTGGTGGACATGAGTCTCCACACCCAGTATGGTATATGGTTGCTGGGGATCGAACTCAGGCCCTTGTGCTTGCAAGACAGGCACCAGAACAATTGAGCTAAATCCCTGGCCCTGTGAGACATTACTTTTACAGCCAATACACAGGGTTTTTGTAGCAAAAATCTAGTTAAAGATGTCAAAAGACCAGTAATTTTTTATTTTAACTCATTCTATTTTTTGGTGAAGTATTGAACAAACTATAGAAAACTTTATTTTGAGGTAAACTATTCCCTCATTCCTGAAGGTTCTGGGCCATTTGTCTTCTTCCCAAATTGGGTTGTAGTTTTCCAGTGACCTTACTAGCAGGGCATGGTAATACTAGGAGATGCCCTAAGGGATCTCCTGCTCTCCACTTTATTCTTCTATTTTCCATTGTGAAGTAGTAGTCTAAATTCCTCTTGGTAATCTGGATCAGTCACCACTGCCAGCATCATAACTTCCTTTTAACTCAAAAGTGTACAGGAACTCAGAACTCAAAAAAGGAACTAGAGCTTCCAGTTCAATAGAATCATTGTCCTTCCTTATATAGCCCTGTTCTCAAAAATGAAGATTTCTAGGCCAAGCAGAGCACAAGGTAATGAGAACAGGTAGTCTGCTAATGGATCACTAGAAATAATAGTGAGTTGTACTATTCCCACATCCATCCCTTGACTCCTGGCTATGGGAGAAAGAAAAACCCATAGTGGGTGCCGATTCAAAGAATATGTGTTCTTTTGTAGAATCTTGAAGCAGCCCTGTATGATATTATCACCTTACTGGTACTGTAACTATACCTTCATGAGATCATTCCACCTCTGTTAATCCAGCTGCTTCTGAACAGTAAGGAAATTGGGAAGAACAGTTAATTCCATGAACAGAAACTCATTGTCTCACTTTGTTAGCTGTGAAATGTGTTCTTTGATTAGAAGTAATAATATATGGGATACCTAAAGTGTTCTGTAAGTACTCAGGTGAGAGTTTGGGGAGAAGTTTTATGTGCAGAGAAGACAAATCAATGCCCAGAAAAATATCTATGTCAGTAAGGGCAAAATGCTGCCCTTCCCGGGCCGAGGAGTTAGCTCAGTGGTTCTGGCGCCTGTCTTGTAAGCGCAAGGGCCCGGGGTTCGATTCCCCGGTAACCACATAACAATACTAGGTGTGGAGTCCCCACACCCAGCAGCAACCAGTACCACATACCACAGTGCCGGGCGTGGTGGCTCACGCCTGTAATCCCAGCACTCGGGAGGCAGAAGCAGGAGGATTGGGATGTGAGTTGGAGGCTGAGCTCAGGGCCACGCGGAACCACAAAAGCAAGACCCTGTCTCAAAAAACCTTAAAAAAAAAAAATGCTGCCCTTCCCATGATGGAAGCAGTCCAGTATAATCAACTTGCCATTAGGTTGTAGTCTGATGATGTGCTGTCAAGTGCTGTATTAGGGCCTGTATAAGGGAGGCAGTGTTGGTTTCTGCTGCAGGTATATTTGATCAGCACTGGTGATAGTCAGACCGACCTGGTGGAGTAAAAGTTCATGTTTCTGAGCCTGTTCATGCCACAATGGCCAATCTGTTCATGGCCCATTGGATAATGATGAGGTGGCTGAAGAAGGAGCTTGATTTCTATCTAAAGAATGGTTCATCTTATCCACTTGATTATTTTTTAAAATTGGTTTCATTGGTACATTTTAAAATCTTTATTGGTACATTATGAATTAGTACATTAATTTTTATTGGTACATCATCATCACATTCAACATTGAGAATTTGTACCAGAATATAACATGATTTGATTCTCATTTTTTCCCCTTCCCTCCAGCCTGGCAACCCTCCCACCCCCCATATACATAATCTTTGTTTCCTTTTTTCTTTATTACTATAACATTATTTTTGCCCCTTATTTACCCCTACACACTCTTCCCTTTTAAGTATTTTCTATTTCACAATATCAACTATACATACTACAACTCACTTACAACTTCATTTTCTCATACCAGAGAAAAGATATGATATTTACACAATCTGTGACATATTTATTTCACTTATGAGAATGTCCTGAAGGTACATCCATTTGAGTACATCCATCTTATCATTTTTAATGGCAGAGTAATACTCCATTCTATAAAAGCACCACATCTTCTTTATCCAGTCTCCAGTTGATGGAAATTTTGGCTGTTCCCAAGATTTAGCAATCACAAACTGAGATGCTATAAACATATGAATCTTTTAATTATTTTGTATATATATCTAGCAGAGTGATGGTTGGGTCAAAAGGGACCTCCAATGATAGCTTTTTGAGGAATCTCCACACTAAATTCCACAGAGGCTGTAGTAGTCTACACTCCCAGAAACACTGGAGAAAGGTTCCTTTTTCTCTGCAGCCTCACCAACATTTGTTGCTGGTTAATTCTGAAATAGCAGCCATTCTTTGTGGAGTGAGATGAAATCTCAGTGTTGTTTTCATCTGCATATCTCAAATGACCAATGATGTTGAACATTTCTTCATATACTTCTTAGCTGCTCTTATTTCTTTGAAAATTATCTGTTCATTTCAGATGCCCACTTTTGAACTGGGCCTTTAAATTTGGCTGGGCTTATTTTTCTAAGCTCTTTATATATTCTAGATAGTAGCCCTTTGTATGAGGAACAGCTGGTAAAGATTCTTTCCCATATTGTTGGTTTTCTTTGCTGTGCAGAAGCTTTTTAATAGAATAAGATCCCATTTGTTGATTTCCTTTGCTAATTCTTGTACTATAGAGGTTTTGTTCAAGAAGTCTTTCCCTAAGCCAATGTGTTCAAGAGTTTTACCTAACCTGTTTTGCAGCAGATTCAGAGTGTCTGTTTTAATAATTAAGTCTCTTATCTACTTTGATTTTAGCTTGGTACACAGTGAAAAAGATACATCTGACGTTAGTCTTTGGCAAGTTAAAGCCCAGTTTTTCCAGCACTATTTGTTAAAGAGGCTATCTTTCCTCCATTGAGGACTTTTGGTTCTTTTGTCAAAGATGAAGTGACTCAGTGTGTCTGGAATCATTTCTGGATCTTCTAATCTACTCTGTTGATCCTCAGGTCTGTTAGTTTTCCAGCAAACCAAAACTGATAAAGTGAGATAAAGATAGACACTATCTTTTAGTACAAGGAAAAATCCAAGAGGAAGACATAACAATCTTAAATATCTATGCACTGAATTCAAATGCACCCAACTATATAAGACAAACATTAATGGACATGAGAAACCAGATAAACACCAATACAATAATAGTCGGGGACCTCAATAGCCCACTCTTACAAAAAGACAGATCAACTGGACAAAAAAATCAATAAGAAAATACTTGAGCTAAAGCAGACTCTTCAGCAAATGGACTTAATAGATACCTAGAGAGTATTTCATCCCACAAAGTCATAATTTACATTCTTCTCAGCTGCTCATGGGTTATTCTCCAAAATAGACCATGTGCTCATTCACAGAACAGGTTTAAGCAAATGTAAAGGGACTGAAGTTATCCCTTGTATACTGTTGGACCACAGTGCCTTGAAATGGGAGCTGAATAGCAAAAGAAAGTCCAATATCCTCACAAACACATGGAAACTGAACAACACTCTGCTTACCAACCAATGGGTCACAGAAGAAATAGAGAAGAAATTGAACAGTTCATACAACTAAACGATAGCCCCAGTACAACATATAGAAATTTATGGGACACAATGAAAGCATTTCTACAAGGAAAATTCATAGCAGTGAAGGCCTACATCCAGAAAACAGAGCAACTCAAATAAACAATTTAATGCTGAACCTCAAGCGACTAGAAAGAGAGGATCAAAACAAACCCAAAGCTCACAATAGGCAAGAAATTATAAGGATCAGGGTAGAAACTAATGCAATAGAAACCAAGAGAACAGTACAAAAAAATCAATAAATTGAAGAGTTGGTTCTTTGAGAGGACAAACAAAATTGATAGACCCTTAGCCAACCTTATCAAACAAAGAAAGGAAAGGGCTCATATCTATGCTATTATGAATGAGAAGGAGAAAATTATTATTGACCCAGAGGAAGTCTGGAGAATAATTAACACCTACTTTGAAAATTTGTATTTTAATAAAATGTAAAATGTAGAAGAATTGGATAGATTTTTATTGGTACATTTTATATACACATCATTATTGCAGCAACAATGAAAATTTGTACCTGTACATGATACGATTTAATTCTCATTTTTTCTCATTCATTAAAGTCCTCTGATGCTGAGATCACCTTCCAGTGAATGTTGACATGGGCACAATTACTTTCATATCCTTTACCTATACAAATAGGTTCAACCACAGGCCTCTTCTCTTAATGCCCTTGTCACCAATTTTCCAGTCATGTTCCTTCTAAGTCCCTAATCAGACCATTGGCGACCCAACATGAATTTATTTGTAGTTGTATATACGACCATTTTTCTTCTAAGCAAAACTGATAATAAGAGTATTGCCCAAACTTCTGCACATTGTGAAGATTTTCTTTTACTGTTATCCTCCAACACTATCCTGGAAAGGGGGGATAGTGGTTGATAGTGCCAGCATAACATGCACAACAGTGTGTAAACTAGGTCCTACTCAACTAATCACAGGGTACGTGCTATGAAGTCAGATCTATGCTGAAGGATGAAGGCAGTGTAGAGAGAATGGGAACTCTGGGCTTTTGGGAAGCTTCTTCATCTAACTCACCTGTACTTTTTGTATCTGCTTGTCAGTGATCACATATATATCATTTGCATTTAATAATGAACACTGGCTGTGCATGTCCAACTTTATGGCTTCGTAGGTCAGGTAGCACCCAGTACATGATGGCTGTCTCAGGTAGCATGGAAACTTTGTGTCCCATGGTTGAGCATTAACTTTCTACTAAGGTCCAGTGACAGTGAGATTAATGCACACAATAAATATAATATATTAAAGGCAACAAAATGCTTTGCACAAAAAACTATGTAGAGCACAGCAGGAGGCCAAATGAGACTATATGCATTGGCTCCTCAGAATGGGCCTTGCTAAAAAGAAGATGTTAGTGTCAAGGAGAGGTAGGGGTAGGAAGGAGCTGCAAAGAATCAGAGAAGATTAGAGAGCTCCATTCTGGCAGAAGCAGCAGTAGAGTGTGCACTTGAAGTGTCTGAGCACCAGGCAGGAGGTCAGAGTGGCCTGACTTATTGAGAGTAAATAAGTAACAATAAGTCACCCCTCAGTTAGGTGTGGCAGCTAAAGATCGGGTCAGAGGTAAAGCATCTCAGTTTTTTGTGAAGCTTTTTGGCATGAGCTTAAAGATCACAAAGTCTAATCGTTTTAACATATAAAAAGGTAAGTTATCCTTCTTTGTAAGAGGTGCATGACTCATTGCTTCAGCTTCTCACACTAAATCATTGTGTGCAGGGTAAGTGTGATTTAGGAGTATTTAGACAAACCTGCTCTCCATCTATGATAATGCTGTCAATTCTAGAAAAAAATATGAAATAAATTGTTTTCAAGTAATCACCACAAGAAAGCTTTGTAGAGGCTTAAAAAATTTTGGATGGAATGAAAGGAGAACAGTAATATGACTTTGCTATAGAGTAAGGTGTCTGTTTAGTGATTTTAGGTATGTTTTTCCAGCAATAAGTTTTGTTCACACTCCACTATGTCAGCTAACTTTTGTACCAGTAGGTTGCTGACAGCTTTTAGTATTTTTCTTAAAATTTGTTTTTGTGGTGCTGGGGATCAACCCAGGGCCTCCTGCATGCTAGACAAGCAGTCGTACCAATAAGCTGTGATTCCAAACATTATGTCTTAAATAATAACTTACCTCTTTTTATATCCTTGTAGCAACAAGATGAAAGGTAATGTCTATTTTTATTTTGCAGCTGATAAGACTGAAGTTCATGATGATTAAATAACCATAGACATAACCATCATTCCATGCTTTTTGCTGCCTTTTTCTGCAGTTGTTTATCTTTCACAGCTTATCCTGCCAAATCTTACCCTGGCTTGATTATGGGCCTTAAGAGACATTTCTGCAGGAACTGCTACAGAAAAGCATCAGTCCCCTTTAATCAAAAGAAGTTGTTTGGAAAGTAGCAAAGTGAAGTACAAGGGAACAGTTGGTAAACATTTTGGACTATGAAAGCTGAATTTTGTAGCCATGGGTCAATGTAAATGCAGGCAGAACTTTTGAATGGTGAGATAAATTAATAGTCTTAGAATCATTAGGAGATAAGAGTAAAACTTTTCTGATTTCATTAAAGTAGTAAAACATTCTCTTATTTTTTTGTTAACTTATTACATAATATGGGAACAAGTATGCTCGCAATGAAATTAACAGTGGGAAAATTTAAAATAAATAAAAGGAAATACTTCTACATTTAGCGTGTAATCAGCCCATAGACTTTTCTATTGAGGAAGGGCAAGGAGTCAAACACTGAAGAAGAGAAAGAAAAAGAGAGGAAAATCTGGGTTAATTTTATGACCAATAATAACATTGTAATTATACCCTAAGTGAAGCACAATGAAGTTGAAGCTTTGGGGTATAAAATGATCGTCTCAGAGGACAGGAAGGAATTCTCCCACTCTTACTCTCAGCAGTTTGAATGACACCAAAGAATTGGCCTGGTGAATTATGGGGCACAGTATCTTCCCAGAAGGCAGCTTCTATTAACCTGGAAAACCATTCTTGAAAGACTAGTGGCTAGTTTTATCTGAAAAATTCTGTATTTCAAGGAAAATTACCCCCGAATCCAAGCAAAAAAAATTCTGTAGTTGGAAGAATGATGCAGTCCCTAATGATGGTCATAGTCCAATTCTGTTTCTGATTCAGAGTGTGAATTTCTCTAAACAAAATATTCATATGACTTAGTATGTTATAATTGATGTAAATTGGCCTTTGACACAGAGTAGGGTCCAACAGAAAGCACACAGGCTGTCTCTCAGGAATTACAAATATGCTCTTGCCTTTTTGCCAAACTTTTTTAAAGTTCAAAAGAGCTGCTTATAGCCTCTGCCTTTGTGGCTTGGTGTAAAGTGTGTGGTTCAAGTGCTTGTACTCCAGACCTCAGGGAAACTCTGGATTCTTAGCAGTCTCTAAGGGCTCCCAAATTAATTTTGAGCTGGCTGCCAAGTGCAGAATGCCTTGAAGGGCCAAGCTCATACTGTAGCTACTTTTAATGAACTTACAAGAACACAGAGTGAGCCAGTAATGCCCTACAGACAACCCCAGTGAATAGAGCCTAGGTCAGAAAGTCATGACACCTGTGTTTTCTTCTGAATAATGCTCCTACACTAATGGGGATCTTAGCATTGCTTATTTTTTGCCTTGCTATATATTCACTTTTATATTTTTACTTTGTGTGCTCATGTAAAACATAGGAAATGTATGGGGCACAGAACTCAGTGAATACACTTAGAACTCCAGTGAATACATAATTTCTATGTCTCAATTGCTTACCACCACCACCACCAAAAACCTGCCTGAAGAACAGACGACCCTCCCGGGCTCTTCATGGTGATGCAAGGATCTAGGCTGCTTCTCGTGTCTGGCTCTGACATATGCTGGCTTTCAAGCCCAGTGTTTTGATTTGCAAAGTGGAAGGAATACAAACATACTGTTTAGTTTTTTGCACTAATTAAAACTCAGTGTGTGTGTGTGTGTGTGTGTGTGTGTGTGTGTGTGTGTGTGTGTCATAGCACTTGGCATTTGCTATATGTGCAGGAAATTTTGATGGCTTTTCCCTTTTCCTGTGCGTATGTATTTGTGAGGAACAGGATTTGCAAAGATGAGTGAAGCTGTGAGAACAATTAGTTTCTAGAAATGTGACTGTAAGTAAGCTCCCTTAAGGCATTCACTGTGCTTCTCCTTTTATTTTTAAGCATTATATGTATTCACAGAATCTAATTCACTATGCGAATAATGGTAAACGCTCAACAAATAGTGTTAAATCTATTTTTTAAATGTCAGAGCTATACAATGGAAGGGCTAGAAAATGACATTCTTTCTAGTTTTCCCTTCTTGTCACCCACCATTATCCCATAAATTTGTAAAAATCTAATGTTATATGATGAAGCTTAGGATCACTATTGATTTCCTGAATCTATGCCGAATTACATCCAAATTGAGAGGATCATTCTGACATATCCCTATGTGCAGACCATACCACTCAGCTCATTCTTTTTTTCTTCTTCTATATGGTTGAATATTACCAAAGTTTTCCATAAAAAATATTCATTTCATTCTGGATATATGGAATTTATTGTTCACTTTCATCTGTAGCTATATTGCTCAGTAATTGTTCCTCATAGTTTTTTTTTTTTTTTTGAAGCCTTTGTTATAATCATGGTCATGATACTCAATCTCTGAATATTCAATGTCAATTTTGTATTTCAGTTACCTAGGTACATTTCATTGTTCAGGGTTGAATATCATATTTTCTTTAAAACTTATTTATCATCTCAGTTATGTTATACCAGCTTTTGGGAGGAGTCACTGAAATTAAAGAATGACTATGGATAATTTGCCAGAGATTCCCTGGCCTAGCATCTTATTTTTTTAATTGAAATCTTTATTGGTACATTACATATACACATCATGATTGCACTCCATAATGAGAATTTGTACCAATATATGACACAACTTAATTCTCATTTTTTTCCATAACTCTACCCACCATACCACCCCCAAAATATACATAAACTTTGTTTCCTTTCTTTTTTGTTATAATCTCATTATTTGTCCCCTTCACCCTATTTTACTTTGAGTATTTTCTATTTCACAATATATAACATACAATTCTAGAACTCATTTACATCTTTATTTTCTCATACCAGAGAAAAGATAAAATATTTGTGACCTTATTTTTAAGAATTCCAGAAATGGATTTATAAGAAACCTAACAGGTCTTTGTTGTACTGACTAAAGAATATTGGTTGATTTTTCCATGGTCCTGATCTATTTTTCCTCATGGCTTTTAAAATTTTTAAATACAAATCTTTATTAATACATTATGAATACACATCATCATCACATTCAATATTGAGAGTTTGTACTAGAATAGGACATGACTTGATTCTTAGTTTTTCCCCTCCCCCCACCCTACAACCCGCAACCCCATATATATATATATATATGCTTTGTTTCCTTTTTTCTTGATCACTATCACATTTCTTTTCCCCTCATTATTTACCCCTATACTCTTTCCTTTTAAATATTTTTCTATTTAACAATATTATCTATACATACTAGAACTCAATTACATCTTCATTTTCTCATACCAGAGAAAAGATATGATATTTACACATCTATGACCTATTTATTTCTCTTATGAGGATGTCCTCAAGGTATATCCATTTGAGTATGAATGACTCAGTCTTATCATTTTATATGGCAGAATAATACTCCATTCTATAAAAGAACCACATTTTCTTTGTCCAATCTCTAGTTGATGGACATTTTGGTTGTTTCCAAGATTTAGCAATCACAAACTGAGCTGCTATAAACATGGGTAAACATACACTATGTGATATGTGATATGTGAGAATTCATTCTGAGGAGCTTTCACATGCCATTTTTGTGTAAATATCTTCCTTTCATCATTTCAATAATTTTTTTTTGTATGTGCTCTGTCTGAGGAAAAATATATATATATTTTTTTTAGGTTTTTGGAGACAGGGTCTCGCTTTGTGGTTCAGGCTGGCCTTGAGCTCAGCCTCAGACTCACATCACAATCCTCCTGCCTCTGCCTCCCGAGTGCTGGGATTACAGGCGTGAGCCACCACGCCCGGCACTGTGGTATGTGGTACTGGTTGCTGCTGGGTGTGGGTCTCCATACCCAGTATTGTTATGTGGTTACCAGGGAATCGAACCCGGGTCCTTGCGCTTGCGAGACAGGCATCGGAACCACTGAGCTAACTCCCCGGCCCCTGAGGAAAGATTTTTGAAGTTTCTTCTTTTTAGTGCGATAGTAAAGAAGGCAAATGATATGAACCATTTGTGATATGAATCTTTTAATTCTTTTGTGTATATACTTAGCAGAGTGATGGTTGGGTCAAATGGGACCTCCAATCCTAGCTTTTTGAGAAATTTCCACACTGATTTCCACAGAGGTTGCATGAGTCTACATTCCCACCAGTAGTGGAGAAGGGTTCCTTTTTTCTCTGCAGTCTCACCAACATTTGTTGCTGGCTAATTCTGAAATAGCAGCCATTCTTTGTGGAGTGAGATAAAATCTCAGTGTTGTTTTCATCTGTATCTCTCGAATGACCAGTGATGAGTATTTCTTTATATACTTCTTACCTGCTCTTACTTTTTCCTCTGAAAATTATCTGTTCATTGCAGATGTCCATTTCTGAATTGGGTCTTTAAATTTGGGTGGGCTGATTTTTTAAAGCTCTTTGTGTATTCTAGATAGTAGACATTATGGCTTTTTTATATTATCATTAGTGCATGGATTGCTTGGGGAAATGGACTCCTCTTTCTACTCACTTCCCTATCCATGTCACCAGGACATGAATACAATAAATTTTTATATAACTATTGTGTTAAATAAATATCCATATATTTTGTGTGCACAATGAGGACACTGAAGCACCTGGTAGCCTGTCAGCTGTCAAGTTCCAAGAAGTAGGAAAAAATTAAATTGGAATTCACAATTCAAATTGTCTCTGTTCATCAGATCACCACACTTGTACTTACTGAGATGCTCCCTGACTCTGCCTTCTGAGACAACTTCCAGGAGCACAAAGCAATGCTTCTGTGGTCTGTTTCTTTCTGCTTTCCAGAAGTAGCAGAAAGTGAGGAGTACTTTGTTCTCTACCAAAAATGGCTGTTTTTGTCTCCACAGTGAGGAAGATCTGTACATAGCAAATGAAGCAGTTATGGCCAGTTGTATGCACACTTCACTCACATGAAAGCTGTCTAGGGCAAAGGTGAGAATTCATTCTGAGGAGCTTTCACATGCCATTTTTGTGGAAATATCTTCCTCTCATCATTTCAATAATTTTTTTTTGTATGTGCTCTGTCTGAGGAAAGATTTTTGAAGTTTCTTCTTTTTAGTGCAATGGTAAAGAAGGCAAATTTGCAGAAAGCCATACAAACAGTTTTTCTGAAAGCTTCTAGATTCTTAGATATGAGAAGAAGCAAATACTTGGGATAAGCTCTGTAGGGGAGACTTTTGTTTAAAGAGGGAAATTTCCAGTCAAAACACTGGCTGAGGGGC
>PVIR01012941.1:0-43398 GCA_004026965.1 Petromus typicus | reverse complement strand
AATCAATAGTTCAAATACTCTCCTATGTTTCTGAACGCTTTGTAATATTCTATTTTGGGAATGTGACTAATAAAACAGATATTTTCTGATCTTACAAGTAACTTTGAAACAATAATCATTTGGTTAGGCTGAATTTCTAAAGAGGAACCACTAAATCAAATGCTACAGGTTCTGTCATTTTTTAGATACTGACAAATTTTTCTTCCATAGAACTGATGTCAATTTATACTCCCATTGTAATGCACAAGTGTCAGTTTCTCCATAGTTGGTATAATTTTCTTTACCAATATGATAACAGAAAAGTGACAAACCATGCAATATTTAAGCTTGTGCACCTAATTTATTTCACTGAAAATTATGATTTTATGGTGCATACATTTCGACCTTTTTTAAAAAAAGAACTACTCGTGTGCTATTTTGGGGAACTGTGTGTACAGAAACTTTCAATCAATTTCTAGTGATAATTTTCATTAACTTAAAGAACTTATTTATACAAACATGGCAAACTATTTTCTCACACTTTGTTTAAATGGCTCTATTTATTTTTTCGGCCTCAGTTTATTTTAGTTATCCCTTCATGTGAAATGAGGTCTTAAACTCTCTATATTCAAGAAAATGGAGAATTTAGGCATCTGAAATGAACAGATATTTTTCAGAGGAAGAAGTAAGAGCAGCTAAGAAGCATATGAAGAAATGCTCAACATCATTAGTCATTCCAGAGATGCAGAGGAAAACAACATTGAGATTTCATCTCACTCCACATAGAATGGCTGCCATTTCAGATTCAGCCAACAGCAAATGTTGGCAAGGCTGCAGAGAAGAAGGAACCCTTCTCCACTGTTGGTGGGACTGTAGACTCGTACAACCCCTGTGGAGATCAGTTTGGAGATTCCTCAAAAAGCTAGGATTGGAGGTCCCATTTGACCTGGCCATCGCCCTGCTAGGTAAATACACAAAAGAATTAAAAGACTCATATTCTAGTGACATATGTGCACTCATGTTTATAGCAGCTCAGTTTGTGATTGCTACATCTTGGAAACAACCCAAATGTCCATCAACTGGAGATTGGATAAAAAAGCTGTGGTTCTTCTACAGAATGGAGTATTACTCTACCATAAAAAATGGTAAGTTTGAATCATTTCTACTTAAATGGACATACCTTGAGGATATCCTCAGAAGTGAAATAAATAGGTCACAGGTACATATCGCATCTTTTCTCTGGTGTGAGAAAATAAAGATGTAAATGAGTCCTGGAATTGTATGTTATATATTGTGAAATAGAAAATTCTCAAAGTAAAATAGGGTGAAGGGAGAAAAATAATGAGATTATAACAAAAAAGAAAGGAAACAAATTTTATGTATATAGGGGGGTGGTAGTGTGGGTAGGGCTATGGGAAAAATGAGAATTAAGTTGTGTCTTATACTAGTACAAATCCCCATTATGGAGTGCAATCATGATGCGTATATGTAATGTACCAATAAAGATTTCAGTTTAAAAAAAAGAAAGAAAATAGAGAATTTAGAACTACTTCCTAAGAAAGAGCCTACTTGGGTTTCAAATACACCTACCCCTCTGCACAGAGAATATGTTCTATTGTCATCATTAAATATCCTCACCTTTTACTCTTCTAATGTCAATGAACTAGCAGTAAGAGGATCATTTAATCTCCATATTCACTCTTTGAAAAAGCACCTCCTGCTACCTGCCTCCTGAAGAACTGAGGGAAGGGAAAGTTGTCTAGGTCGAGGCAGTGTAGGGAGGTGCTCTGTCCTGCAGGTTTTTGTCCATTCCTTCAACACTGCATGCTAAAGCTGAAGTGTCATTTGACAATCTCAGAGCCACATTCAGAGACCATGAGATTTGTGAAAGAAAAATTCTTTTTCCTGATTTGTTTCTTCTTTTTTAGAGAATGAAAGTATGAGTTCTACCACCCCATTTCCTTCTACTTAAATAAGTTTTACCGTTGTTTTGCTACTTTTGATGAATTTATGTTTAGTGGGAAGATCAGTTAATTAGTAACCAACCAATTAAAGATTATCTTAGGTTGCAGGAATGGAGTGTAAACTTCCTAAAGCAATGGTCATTCCCCTCCTCTGCTGTTTAGTAACAACATAGAAATAATTTACCAGAATTTATAACATGAATTGGCACTGGTGTAGGGAGCTATCCTCCCTGTCATCTCCCTGATTTTATTTATTTCACAGTTCTAGAGGGGAAGATTCAGGTATTACTCCCCCTACAAGACAAGATTAGTCCATATAAACTTTGTCTTAAAGAGCTAACTTTGTCTCGCAGGTTTTTGAGGTAGCATTATGTTATAACTTCACCTTTGCCACTTGATGGATCTTAGACCATATTTTCTCAGCTTTCCATGTTCAGGTTTTGAGGAATTTCTGAGAATATATTTGGTACTTAATAACTGTTGGTGGCTGGAAGGAAGGAATTAAGTTTGTTTCAACAATTCAGGAATATATTCAACATTTCACAACTGCTTTGTCTTATTAAAGTACATTTAACTACATAAATAGCCTATGAATTTCTCTCTTTTTTTTAAAAAAAACCCTATCTGTTCCATGAAATTGGGGCTAACTACATGGGAAAAAATGAGAGTCATGATACATCACGCACAAGTACAAAATTTCAATGTTAATGGGAAGATGATGTGTATCAAAAATGTACCAACAAACTCAATAAGTAAAATAGAGTATATACAAAATAGAAGCAAGTCCAACAGCTATGTTACATATTTTATCCTGCCTTATTTTATATCTTTCTTATCTTTTCATTGTTCATCTCTATAGAAAGAAATGCAATCAGAGAAGGAAGAAAAGTTTCAAAAAGTCTTCATTGGAGTGGAGAAAGGAGGGAAGAGAAAAAGGAGAGAAATAAAGAAAAAGGAGGAAATGTACAGAGTAGAAGTTAGTTCTATATCATACCTCTTTGTTATTTGAGAATTAAGAGCTCATACTCCTTAATCTTTCTTTCTTTTCCTTTGTATGAAATAGAACTCAGGGTCTGTGCACTGAGCTACAGCCCAAGTTGTTTTCATTTTTTAAATTTTGAGACCCTATGTGCCTGAACTTGGAATCCTCCTGCCTCAAACTCTCAGAGTCTGGTATTCCATTCATGTGCCATGACACCATGAATATGTTTACAGGAACTGGCCCTTCAGATAGAGCACACAGGGCTGGTGTCGAGAACAAGAGAGCAGATCAGACTCAAAGAGACTGAAGGGACCTTCGCCTGGGCCCAGACTGTTCAGACCAGCTACATGGATAGCAGATGATTCGAGCCGGTTTCCCAGAACACTTCCCATTGTGCTCCACCTCCATCCCGTAACCGTTAAGTAACAGAAGTGCATTGAGTATTTACATGCAAGACATGGTTCTTATGTGAATCTGAGGAATAAATCAAGACCACTACAGTAGACGTCCTGCTCTGGCAGGACTTGGGTCTGTACCTTCGATTCTAATTTGAAATAGCAGTATGTGGCATAAAAATGTAGATATTGTGAAACTTCACAAAAGGGGTAGATTCTAACAGCAGTTTCACCATTCCTGGTGTAGTAATGCTTTGATGTTTCCTTTTCAAAATGGTATTGATCCTGAAGGTCTTAACTTCTAAGTCACTATTGTGAATGAAAAGGTAATGACTTATCACTTTGCAGTTAATTAACTTCGAGTTTTGAACAAGATCATTTCCAATTCTTGAATTATATCAGTACAAGGTACAAACAAAAAAAGACTCTGTCTTACAAAGAAGAAATATAATAGCGTAAAAATTTCTTTTCAATGAACTAAAAGAAACTAGCAATGTAAATGAAACAAATTAGCATATATAGTAAAATATTTTTGAAACAATGGCATAATGTGGGGAACTATCTGAACTTCTACTTCCTATTTATCAATGTTCTTTATTTGTGTGTATATATAATATGTGTTTATGTATATATAAAATTTGGGGTTTTCATATACAAAAAGCCATGTGATAGGTAAGCCAGTGTGTATCACTTATGTCGACTAACATTATGTTCTCAAGTTGCATCTATTTGCCTACAAATACCTTTTTTATCCTTCTTTGTGGAAGAAGGAAAAAACCACATTATTCTTATCCCATCATCTGTTGATGGACATACACAATTTCTAAGATCTAGAATGATAAATTGGGCTGTAAATGTGAGTATGCATGTATCCCTGTAATATGACGATTTAAACTTTTGGGAAGATAAGTAGAAGCAGTTAAATAGTATTCATTGTGTGGTCAAATACATATGTTTTGGTTGTAGAGGAGATAACAAACACAGCTTTTAAGGAACAGAAAATCTCAGTAGGAGGTTAAACTATAGGAACACATACATGTATTGTGTGAAGGAGACCTAGGTTATTTTTAGAAATGGAATAAAAACTGCCACCAATGTCTCTAGAGTCTCTTCTGTTATTGAGACTAAATAATTAGAGTGCAATAAAGGAAAAATAGAGTCAAAATCGACACCAAGGAAAAGCTTGTGAAAGAGCTGGAATCTCACTCCAAAGGAGGGATAAAGGTAACTTCCAAAGGTTACTTCACTGAGCCTCTCACACGCTTCCGGTAGCTCCAAAGAACTATGTATGGGTTCGTGTCTGCGAAAATGTGAGCGAGGAGGTTGAAATAGCATCCCAAGTATTTGTAGAAGTTGCTGTTTTGTGATTAATCATGGATTTGGAAAGGACTTCTCTGGGTACATATTAGAAATGCACTGTGAAACAAAGCTGGGAAAAGAGTTGAACCGATGACCTTGAGATATATTAATTAGCTCTTCTTATACTACAGAAAAGCAACTATGTGGCCACTTCAACGGCGAACAGATTCCCAAACGGCAAGTGTAGGAATCAGCTTACTACTGAGCTTGAACTCGTCCAAGGGGTGATTAAGATGAAAAACACAGAGACACAGAAACAGGTTAAAATCTGGGGACCAAGTGGTTCATGTCTCTCTTGGACACAGAGCCCCGAATGACTGGGCACCTTGGCTTTCTTCACCCACACACAGGCGTGAGCAATTTGAGTTCCATAGAATTCACCTGCCTCCACCCTCGCTGGCGCTTCTCCAGGGAAACAACTTCACCCCAGGTGTCTTCACTGTTCCCTGCCGCGTGCTAGTGCGCTTGCGCGCCGTCCTCCTCCCCGGGGCTTGTGGGCGGGGTCAGTTAAGCCTCAGTCTTCCCATCTGACCTACACAGGGAAGGATCAAGACAAAGATCTTAAACTTGTCACGTTCTATGCTTTAGTTTTAGTTTGTTTTTTGTTTGATTTTAGAGTGAAATTTCTTCTTGGAAAAAAATAAAAATAGTAATTGTGTTTCAGTAGCGTCATGGCCCTGAGACTGATTACTTCTCATTTTAGCCGAGGAACAAAATGATTTTCGAGGAAGTACAGACACTGGTGAAAGCGTCAGACAGAACTTCCTTGTCTCAGACTCTCTCCGGGAGTCCTTGTGGCTCCAGAGTTTTAGAAACAAACTCTATTGGAGGGAGAGGCAAGGAGGTGACGACACTGGCTTTATCCTTCAGCAAGTGGCCGACAGGAAGCTGATGTGGACCAAGAAAGTTAGGAAACACGAAAGGAGAACACACAGGTGATTTATTATTCAGAACATCTTGGCCAAGAACTGAAAAGGGGAACGTAAGAATTTCTCCTTAAATGGAATCTGTAACAGCTACCCGGGTGATTCTCATGATCTGTGAGAAAGGAGGACTAGTGAACTCACTGAAAAGTAGGTGAACTCGTAAGGAGGGAGAGAGGAATCCCTGCGGACAGCTGCGTGCCTGTGAGCACCAAGCCTCTCTCTTCTCCTACGGCACAGCGTACAAATTCTGAAAACTGCCACTACGAGTCCAGTTGAGCTGGCTGCTCACTGCACTCATATTGTATGTGTCACTGTCAATTTGGTAAACCAGGCAGGACTGCAGCCACCATTTCGGGAGCCTCATAAAGAGAAACTGTATTATCATTTCAGGGGTGTTAAGAGAAACTGAAGGTTTCAACAAAATGAGATCCTGTAACTATAGATACGAAGCTCTGTCTTCCCTGAGAGCAGCTTTATAGCATATAAAAACCAACCTTCCTTTCTGCAATTAAACCAGACAAGACAGATGTGTCTCATTCCTTGACGTGATGGCCTTGAGACATTTTAATGGAAACACTCTAATAAAAGTTTATCTAGAGCGCTGCTGACCAGTACTTTAGCACCGGCTGCTGTGGGAGCGGCGAGCAACAGCTCTGAGCACTTGGGATAACCCACAAAGAAGCTTCAGTGTCAAAAGTTGGTGAGGAGGAAATCAGGAGGATCAGGAAGAATGGTGAGGATGAGAAAAACATAATTATATCCGCGGGAGCCCTTCACCTCACAGTGTCAGAGACACAGTCTCTGATCTCTCTGTCAAAAAGTCTTCTGAAGACCTTCTGATACTTTTGTTGAGCCATTTCCAGAGGCCCGGAGCAGCATAGAATGACCCCCAATCTTTCTCTTCTAAGAAAGCAATGCGAAAGAGAATAGGGAATGGCTGTACTTTTCACATTGGAGCTAGGTTCTTCAAAAATGAAATCCTCTTTTAATCTCTGAAAGAAAGGAGAAGAGGAGATCTTTGAGCTGCCATAAAGAAAGTCGTCAGTACTTGCTCAGAGAGAAAGTACTCCCGGGAAATATGCCCATTCGCCATCTCTCAGCCCTAATCCGATAGCATCAGTATAGATGAAAACCGGAATTGCATTTTCTCCACCGCCTTTTCCATTTCCTCAGAAATCATGACATTTCCAAACCTGGCCTCCCATAATGACTGTATTCCACCAACTTCAGGCCCAGTTCACACACGTACATTCCATCCCCCACCCTGTCACCTCAGCAGGGGACCAGGGATTGAGCGAGCCTCATTTCAATCAGTGCAGTCAGGGATGAGAGGGTACCCAAGGTACAGAAACAAACAATAACCAAGTCACCCTAACCTCACAGGAAGTGAGGAAGCTTGAGATATGCTGGGTAATCATCTTTATATCCAACATACTTGCTTAATATCTTAGCTTTATTTGCTGAGAGACAAAGCAGGCATATTCTACACTGAAATTTAGCAGCCCCAAGTGGAATTCAATCACAGAATTCATCTCCTGTTGCTCCCCTTTGCTTGGAAATACCACCTTGTTTAGAGCTGTGGTCTGACCAGGGTGCTGGGAAGCCATCTCTACCCGAAGGGCATCACCACTCTTATACTGTAGAAACTCACCCAGCTGTGATCGGGGGCCTGGACTTCTGAGTGTGTCCCTGTTTGAGGTGGCCTCAGTTGAGACAACTTCGAGCCAGTTATACGCTTCCTCAAACCTCAGTCTTTTCATCTGTCACATAGCAGCTGCCTGATGAATGCTGGGAGGAAAAATCCTCATAATGGCTGTGAGGAGTGACACGGGGTATCTGGTGCATCTTGGATGGTAGATGTTATTATTAGGAGTACTAATATTGTTTAGTCTCTCAGGCCAGGGGTGTATAAACCAGGCGAGACAGATTAGCCTGAAATATTCAATGTGCTGTCAGTTTCATTTCGTTTGTTCCACTTTCTGGCAATGAAAGGACATTAGTGAGGCTTTTGAGAAAGAAACAGACCCTTTTTTCTGTATTCAGCTGGTGCCCTCTTTGTCTGGCCATGCACACACTGCCACAGTGAATAATGAAAATTCTATCATGTTTTCACTCAACTTCTGTCGCTTGGCAGCCACGACCAGAGTCGCCCTGCAGCTGTCATTAACAACAGGGATCCCCAGCCAGCCACTTGGAGCCACCCTGCTGCGGGGGACAGATGCTCAAGAATATTTCAAGCAGGAAAGTGACAGAGCCAGATGCTATCAGGAATCCCTCAATCAGAACAGTGCTTTGGAAAACCCTAATCCTTGCTCCCCCAATGGACAGGGGCTACCATTTCCAACTCGTGGGGGCCACTAACCATATGATCTTCCTGGGCTCTTAATTACGATAGTGAAAATAATAAAAGACAAAGGTCCAAGAACCGCCTACAAAATTAGGAGGTAAATACTGGATCCTTGTAATAATGTTTCTAAGAAAAGGCGGTCTCTTAAAGCCCTGTAAGCTTCCTTAGATATTTAAATACAATTATGTCAGAGATAACATGCATAATTTGAACTGACACTCAAGTTTTTCAGATATATAGCACACATTCTTCTTTAAAATGCTCCATATTCAGTAGCTCGCTCAGGAAATCTGGGATCCTGGGGTTATTCAGAAAACCATTTTCCGTTGTTTGAAAAACACTAGTTTCTTGGGCCCTAAACAAGTGTTCCACAAAAGGTATGTCTAAACTTATCTGAGTAAATGAAAATTAAATATGATTCACTAATTTCAAAAATTTTACTGTGTTTGTTTGTACTGTGTTTGAGCGATGATCAAAAACTACAGCTGTAGGGGCCGGGGATTTAGTGCCTGTCTTGCAAGCGCAAGGACCTGGGTTCGATCCCCGGTAACCACATACCTATACTGGGTGTGGAGACTCACGCCCAGCAGCAACCAGTACCACATACCACAGTGCCGGGTGTGGTGGCTCACGCCTGTCATCCCAGCACTCGGGAGGCAGAGGCAGCAGGATTGCTGTGATGAGTTTGAGGCTGAGCTCAGGGCCAGCCTGAACTACAAAGTGAGACCCTGTCTCAAAAAACCTAAAAATAAAAAACAAAAAAAACAAAAACAAAAAAACTGCAGCTGTAATAGTTAACAGGTTGTGTCAGCTTGAGTGGGAAACTCCTAACTAGATTGGATCAGCGTCGCTCGGAGTGTGGCTGAGGGGAGTTACTGAGGACAGAAGCCTCCTGGGGCGGCTCTACCTGAGCGATATACAGGGCCAACAAAGCAGGAAGCCTTGCTTCTCTCTCTTTGAGAAAGCTGAGGAAGCCTTCACCTTCACCTTGTGCTTCCAGCACAAACCCTCGTCTTCCTGCGGCGGACTCACACAGGACTCTGCCCCGAGCTCCGGTCCTTTGACTGGACCCTTTGGATCCACAGCACACAGATGGCCTTTTGCACACTTCCACATCTGTCTCTGTGGGCAGCTGTTGTCAGCCAATCTTGTGACATCTTCTATTTGTGTATTAAATCTGTTTCTCTAGTCAGTACCGACTGATAATACAATAGTGAATGTTTAAATTTTAAAATGCATTACAGTGAAAGACCTATTGCTGTTGATCTGCCTAAAATACTCCCTTACTTCAAACACATATATTCCATCATTCTTACTCTTTCAAAGCAGTTCAGCAAGTCTTCTTGTGAATCTTTAGTTTTACTCTCACGGGTGCCTTGATGTCCGAGGTGGACGGCACACTGCCACGTCTGGTAAATGACAAGACAGTGTAATGTTTTTGCCAGCCTGGTTTTCTGTTGCTCAGCACTGTATTTTTGATCATAAAGACACTCCTGAAAGATGTTCAACATCTCTGGCCACTAGACAAATGCAAATACCCATGTTTATACCCAGAAGAACTCATCATAGTTAATTTTGGAAGTTGCTTACATGTTTATCAATAGATAAATAGATAAAAACAGTATAAAGTTAATACATAATAGAATACTATTCTGCCAGAAAGAAGGGTAAACCTGAGGAAAATAAAATTATACTGTTAAGTGAAATACACAAGGCTAAATATTGCATGATTTCTCTATACGACAGAAAAGCCAAAATATAAACAGCAAAATAAAAGATAAATGATATCAAACAGAGAGATAGATCTTCTACAAAAAAGTTGAGGACCAAGAGATGAAGGAAGGGGGAGGGAAAAGAAGGAAGGTGGGTAAAAATAATTAAGATGTGTTATATACATGTATCAACTCCCTGTGATAAATATAATCATTATATACTACAAGCATATACTAATATAAGCATATACTATACAAAATAAAATATTTTATAAAAAAAACCCAGAAAGTGGTATTAATGATGGGAGAGGTGTGTCTGAAGTTGGGGTAAGTATTTTGAGGTCTTAGTGACATTGCATCTTACTGTACTAAACATACATTTACCTTTGAACAGAGTATTTTTTGATTGCCCCCTGTACAGTATTTCCTGAATACACTTAACTGTAGGGTGTTACGTAGGATTCTGAGTGTAGCAACTGCAGGAACTTGTGTTTTCTTGTGGTGCACTTTTGGAATAGCAGCCCCAGACTATCAACCACTTGAGAGCAGGGACAATATATTTTCTTATTATTCTTCTGCTCCCACAAAGGTCTGGCATGGAGTAGGATTTCAGTGATATTTGTTGAATTAATTAATGCATGCTAAAGCGATCCCTCAGACTGGCTGATGGATACTTATAAGCACAGGGAAGAAAATAGTTTCAGGTCAGGCCAAGGGAGTGGACGCTAAGATGTATCAACTGAAGAAAATCATAATCAGTCATATTAAAAGTTAGGCTAATGCAGAAAAGAAAAAAAAGAACTTGCTATAGTGTTGAAGAACAAGCACACAGTAAGCCCATAGATCTGGAGTAGAAAAAAATATTTTATTACACAAAATCCAGTAGCTAACGTTTTACAAATAAACTCTGTAGAATACCGTCTCCTACCTGCTTTTGCATGGGTCACAGGAATAGCCAGAAGACTGCCGGCCTTAAACAGCACATCCTGTTTCGTCTCTTATTGCACACAGGAAAGCTTAGGTGAGTTCTGCAGGCTCGGTGGTCCTTCATCACCCGTGAATCAGTGGATCCGATGAGAAGAGAAGGAATGGTCTCCTACTTGCACCACCTTTTGTGGCCCTGAAACATTACATGGCCCGTGCCACACACCAGCCCCTGCAGCCCCATCCCTGCCCTTCCCTAACCCCCAGCAGCATGAGGCCATCTGGACCCTGATTCCCAGCTGTGTAGATAATAAGTGTCCCACAGAGTGGCTAGAGACTCGATCAGGAGTCCCACATTGGTTGCCAAAAGAGCTGCTGAGCCTGATGGCTGCCTCCATGGAGACTTCGGGGAGTCCGAGTGGGGAGAGGAGCTGTGTGTTCCTCACACGGAGGAGACGCATTTCTCACCTATCTCTTGGGAGAAGAGCCAACAGTTGAGTAACCTCTGTGCTGGAAAATGTAGAGTGTACTCATGCACTGTAGTGGAAATGTATCTTGGTAAAAAGAAGAGCTGACCTATCTGTTATGTTGTATTTGTTTTAAACACTTTGCATATATTCATCCTCAGAACTCAGGGAGTACTCTTCGTTCTATTGTAGAGGTGTGGGAAGAGGCATTGAAAGAAAAGTAACAATCTCAAGGTCACACAGAAAACCGTAGAATCATCTCTGGAGAATATTCTACCCATTTTCAATTTTCAAATGTTTATACCACTTCCCTATAACGACACTGGAAAGACACCAGTCAACATGTGTAAGGAGGCATGTAAGCATATTAGTGGTAGCATTATAATAGTAACTTAGGAACAAATCAAATGTTTATCTACAATGGAATGGCTAGTTAAAAATTACCATATTCATAAGAAGAGTATCACCAAGGAACTTCATGGAATAAAATGCATGTTAACCACATGAACAATGAATGATGTAAAACACTGTAAGTAAATAAAACAAGTTAAAGAATGATGATTTTTTTTTTTTTAATGCGGGGTCTCGCTTTGTAGTTCAGGCTGGCCCTGAGCTCAGCCTCAAACTCACATCACACCAATCCTCCTGCTTCTGCCTCCTAAGTGCTGGGAATACAGGCATGAGTCACCACACCTGGCACTGTAGTATGTGGTACTGGTTGCTGCTGGGCGTGAGTCTCCAAGCCCAGTATGGTATGTGGTTACCAGGGATCGAACCCAGGTCCTTGAGCTTGCAAGACAGGTGCCGGAACCACTGAGCTAAATCCCTGGCCCCAAGAATGATGAATCTTATATGGGTTTCATTTATATAAAACTTGGCACTCAAAATTTTATATATATATATATATATATATATATATATATATATATATATATATATCTCCTATGTGTGAAAGGAGCTATCATAGTTTTGTCAGTGAGATAGGAGAAGACACTAAAATTAAGAGAAGGGGTCAAAAATATGATGTTAAAAAAAAGGAAAGCATCTATGGGGTATATATATATCATATGTATCAATCATTATATATATCTATATATGATATATATGTATATATATGTATATCTATATATATTATATATATGTATATATGTATATCTATATATATGATATATATGTGTATATATATGTGTATATATATCATATATAGAAAGAAAATATAGGGGTTGAGGGGTTGTAGGTTGGGTAGTGGAATGGGTACAAATGAGAACTTATGTCATATACTACTATAAATTCTCAATATTGAGTGTGATCAAGATGTGTGTGTAAAATGTATCAATAAAGAATTCAATTAAAGAAAAGAGAAGGGGTCATAGAGACAAGAGCTTGAAAATCATTGTTATTTATTATGAAGGAAAATATATTTATGTATTACTCATATAATCAAAAGCTCATAAAGGTAAAAATGAGTAATTTAATTAGAAAAAATTAAGACAAAAAGCAATCCAAGTAAACAAAGTAGATTGACAGTAGTGGAGCTTAGTTTTGGTCACTATGATTTTTGGGCTTTGCCTGATGTACACATAAAGAAGATATTTCAAGTTTTACCCTATCACTTATTTTCTTAACATCAGTCTAGGGATGTAGTTCAGTGGTTCTGCAACTGCCTGGAGAGTGCAAGGTCCTTAATTTCATGCTCAGCACCAGAAAAAGGAAAACAATTCTTTTAACATCTCAATTTTTATTATTCAACACTTATTTTCTTAAAAGTTCATATCCTTTATTCTAAGAAGAATAGGCTGGTCAAGAACTTTTGGAAGACTGGTAAATTATCTGCATGTTATATTGAAGGCAAAGAAGAGTGTTATTTGTGTAAAATAAGATAGTTCACTTACAATTTTTAAGTGTACAAAAATACTTTTAAATCAAGCAGAATATTTATAACTGAGCAAAATCTCCTCTTCCTCTGCCATCAACTGCTGCATCCTAAATACTTTCGTAAGGATTCAGTGTTGCCAGAAATACAATTACGTTCTGGTTACTTAAGAAAACTTCTAAACAAACTGGAAGAAAATGTCAGAATCTTAACTAAGAGTCTGCAATGAGACTTGTTTCAATCACATCCAGCGTGGCTGTGAGGTACAAGCCTGGTGATCTCATCTTGATAGACTGTTTCATTTGCGCTGAGCGCCGTGTAATCGGAGTTCTGTCACTGGAGATCTGCACTCTACAGGAGGAGCTATCAGGCTGCCCTCGGAGGCAGGTACCACAAAGGCCTAGGGTCGGCCTTGTGGTGGGACCCAGTGTTCCTTCAATCAGCAGCCCACACGGACGTGAGGGTGAACAAGCCTGATGATGGATCTGGCAGAATTACACAGCGACAGTAGGCTGGAGGCTTTCTAGAAAACCTCTCCATTTTCTGAAACAGCCATAGGGCTCTTTTTCCTTGTCTATTTTAAAACTAGAGGGCTGGGGATTCAGCTCAGTGGTTCCAGTGCCTGCCTTGCAAATGCAAGGTCTCAGGTTCGATCCCTGGTAACCACATACAACAATGCCAGGCATGGAGACTCATGCCCAGCAGCAATTAGTACCACATACCACTGTGCCGGGTGTAGTGGCTTACTCCTGTGATCCCAGCACTCAGGAGGCAAATGCAGGAGGACTGCTATGAGTACAAGGGCTAGCCTGAATTACAAAAGTGAGACCCTGTTTCAAAATAAATAAATAACCTAGAACACTGTCTTTAGCACAGCGAAAGAACTATAAGACACTGTATCTTTCTCTTTTTTTTTGAGACAGGGTCTTGCTTTGTGGTTCAGGCTGGCCCTGAGCTCAGCCTCGAACTCACATCACAGCAATCCTCCTGCCTCTGCCTCCCGAGTGCTGGGATTACAGGCATGAGCCACCATGCCTGGCACTGGTACTGGTTGTGGTACTGGTTGCTGCTGGGCGTGAGTCTGCATGCCCAGTATGGTATGTGGTTACTGGGGATTGAACCCGGATCCTTGCGCTTGCAAGACAGGCGCTGGAACCACTGAGCTAACTCCCTGGCCCCCACTGTATCTTTCTTTAGTCAGCCTCTGCAAATGAGGAGAAAACTCAAAGTGAATAGGTGCCTATTATGTACTATTGATGCAACTTCGAATGACCATATTTATTATCTTATTTAATACTCTTATTTATTTTATTATTATCTTATTTAATATTCATACAAATACCGGTGTCCCTCAACTCACTCTTCCAAGAGAGAACACTGAGGTACTAAGAAATTCAATCAGATATGTATTATGTGTCATTCCTGGAGTTTAAACCCAGATCTACCTCAACTCACACTCAAGACTCTTTCCACTATATAATCAAGAAAGATTACAGTAATTTGGTCGGTCCAATAAAATGATATCTTACATACCATTGAGATACTCTGCTCAATGTAAAGTGATCAGAATGGTTATTCAGCACATCTTTGAGGACCAGGCAAAGGGAAAAAGTGCATAGGACTGTCCTTCGTTCATGGTCCTAGTACACCTCATGTATTTTACACCCAAAGTCTCTGTGTAGACAGCTTCTTTGGAGATGACTTTAAAGCAGACAGTTCTGTTCGCGCTGAGAAAATGCGGCTCATTCAGGTTTTACTTAGCTCCACATTCTTATAACAAAATATTACAGACAAGTGCCTGAGAATGCACTGGGTTCACAGTCGAGAAATTCAGATCTAAGATCGGGCGTCCATGGGTCTGGCCTTTAATGAAGGTGCTAGAACACAGGTCGGAATGAACATTCACATGGAAAGGAACAATGAAGGAGGAAATGGAGAGGAGGGAAGAAAGAAAGGAAGGGAGGCAGGCAAGGATGGAGAGGCAAAGAAAAAAGTGAAGGACGGAGGGAGAGAGTGAGAGGGAAGGAGAAAGAACTCGGGTCTCACAGCTCCTGCCAAGAGCACGTCCCCCATCCGCTGCAGACTTTCCATCACGCTAACACATTTAAGGTCCACAGCACGTGCAGTGCCGTCACCACTGAGACTACGACTTTCCACATGACACTCTGAGGGACGCTTAGCTAAACCATGGCCCACGTGAAGCCCAGCTTCGTTTCCCACACTGCACCGGACAGAGAGGGATGCATTGATCAGCCTTCAGGACTTCACCGTTGCCGGTCACTTGTCTCAGCTACCCCTGCTGATCCTCTGCAACAGAGTATGGCTGCTCATCTCACTTATTAAGAGAAGAAAGTGAGCACTTGTTGCAAAGGAAAATTGTGTCCTTCTTGCCCTGCACAGTCTTCAGAAATTATCCCAAGACTATACTCGCAGAACCTGAAATTCTTACCAGACTTGATGATACTGTACCCTATCATGGGAGAGACTGGAAACATCTCAGAAAAAAGAATGAAGTAATCCATCAGCTCACTCTTGCCTCTCAGTGATGACCGTGGCTCTGTTCCACATAGAGCCTGAGGGCACCTAGGATCTTCGCACTGAGCTGATCTGAGCCCTTTAGATTTTTATTTTGAGATGAAATATCACAGAGTTGCCCGGGCTGAGCTCTCCCCTGGTTTCTGTCCTTCCTCAGCTTCCCACGGTGTTAGGATGTGGAACCACACCTGGCGTTCTCCAGTTTTAATTAGAGACTTGGTGTCTGAGTATGGAAACTCAGTGTCATTTGAGACAAGAGTTGGGAATGGTACGTTGATAAATCTTTAAAGAAGAGAAAAATCTAGCTTCTTGATGCCCACATATTACGTTGTCAAACTGTAATTTCAGTGACAGGAGAAAGAAAAAGAAACAGAGCGCTTCATCAACAAGAAAGATGAAATAAGGCTACTCATTGAGAGAGCTTCAAATAAACTGTTGTCTGTTAATGTTTTATTCATTATTTAACTCATTTTAATAATTAAATTTAAATTAATAATTCATTTCTTGTTTCAATAATAAAACTAGTTTTTAAAGAATCAATTTTAAGTACATAGATCTAAATTAATAATGAATTTATTATTATTTGTTTCAGAAGCCATCATAGGTTGCCCACATTTCTTACAGTTTGTTTCAGAAGAGTCTTTGTGTATTGTTTATTGTATTTGACTAACAAAAAAGCAGGCGAATGTTAAAAACTAGATAATGCAAACTAGATAATGACGAACTGTTATAGACACGGAATCATCCTGGAGCAGCCTAAGTCCTACTGCTTCTGGAGTTTTTTGTCATTTCTTAATCAAGTAAAAGTCTCCACATACTGAATCTCGGTTACAGTTTCTCTATCAACAAAATGATTAAATGTACTGTCCCTGCCAACTATTTTGGCCAGTTTTTCATTATAAATTTACAGCATTTTCTGATTATCAAATCTCTTCAAGTGTCATATAAGTAATTTCCAGTTGACCAGTCCTTCTTGTAGGGCAACTTTTATGTGGTGCAAAATATCACTTGTAGTGTTATTCTTCCTGAGGTGGGCAGAAATTTTTGTTCTATCACTGAAGCAATCTGGCAGCTCATTTTACTACATCTACAAAGACTTCAGTCTCATACCATGGTTAAAAAAAATAAATATGATGCACAAAATGAGAAGCACTTCCATGAGTAATTTCACACATGCTGTTAAATACTACAGAATACTGCCAAGATTTGCCTTTAATCTCCACGGGAAGCCGTACAGCTGTAAACTTATTTGCTGTCAAATGTCTTTTGCCGGGTTATTAGATAAGAGGTGAGAAATGCTTCCAAGTTACCTTGCTTTACTTTTTAACCTGTTTTTATTATCATCACCACTCTATCTCTGGTGATAGTTCAGTGTTCAAGTTTTTCCAGCCCCAGGCAAAACAATGATTCTTGAGACTTTAATGGCTCCCCACCCTGTTCACTGGGCTCTTGTAGATGTTCATACCAGCAAGTTTCTCACTTCCTGAACCCAGCTCCTTCTCTCTGTCCAAACAAATTATGAACCATCTTAAGCATATATTCTCAGCAAAATGCAGACCAATTTGGGCATTCACCTGAGCTCATAAGCCACCATGCTTCACGTCTCGGGTAAGACACTCACGTGATAAAACGGCCCAAGAAGAACACAGGCAAGCAATGGGGGAATCTGACTTATTGGAGTTGCCCATCTCCTGGTTTGGGAAGTACAAGTCTAGGTCTGTAGTGGGCTCTGAACTGTGCTCCAGCCTTTCTTCTGTTAAACAAACGTTGTGGATTAGTGTGGACTCGGACTGGACACCTGTGGGTTCAAAAGAACAAACCAACATCTTCCTTAATCACAGTCACAGAGCTTTTCTGGGTTGCAAGAAGCCCTGTAGCCCTTAGTTAACCTGTAAACCACAAGCTAATTAAACTGTGACTGACTGAATGGATGATAAGTCTAGCCTGGAGCGAATAATGTTTTATTTTTGTCTCACCTCCATTTTTCTATAAAGGCTATCTGATCTTGGTGGAACTTCTCTGACGGTCCTCTGGTTCTGCGAGATGCCTGGTCTCAAACCAATTTTGTTTTGCTTTGCTCAAATAAACTCTACTGAACTTAATGGGCCTAGAAGGTCTTTCCTTCAGCAGTCTTGACAGAATTCCACAGATAGATAGCCTTTGGATTCTCATGTCCTTGTTTCTGTCCCCATGGGCTAAAATTCAACCACTCTCCAGTTTCTCAACTTTGATACTACCTTTTAAATATTATTTTCAGTTCCCTGAAACCCTTTATAAATTGTAAGAAATAATTCTTCCTATGAACTGCGCATGGAGAATATTTCAGGATGAGCCTGGAGAGCTGATTGTTAAATGTTGAGTCAATTGACACCACCTTTGCAGTTTACAATCATGAAGCATTTATACTACGAATTGACAAAGCCTGGACAGACTAGCTGTTCTCCCCCCACCTAGCATGGGAAGAACCGGAGTTGCCATAAATTTGTAGTGATTTGTACAGTTTGTAGCTATTTTATATTTGCAGTGCTCACTCTTGCAAGCCTCCCCTTCCTTGGCGTGTTAAATATTTACAAAGCATTTGTTGAGTGAATGAATGAGATTGAGATAGAAGAGATTTTTTTCACAGTATGTAATATTTGTTCTGATATTTGAGGAAGTCAGAAAGCCTAGACCTGTTCTTGTGGTTCCCGTTTGCCTGAACGGAAGTTCCTATGCCTAGCTACTTCGCAGCCTACTCACTCTGTTATCTTTCATTCCCAGAGTGGAGTTTACTTTTTCTTGACTCCTGCTTTACTTCTTTCCTTCTTTCATGTAGGTTCATGATATCTTATGAAATTGATTTTAATAAGGTTAGGAAGAATGATGTACATTTGTCAGGAAACCTGGCTTCCAGTTTAGCCACATGAGTTCTGTGTGACCTCAGAGGACACACAGCCTATCACGTCTTCACTGTCTTCCTGTGTAACTGAGAATGTTATCACTGACATGCCAGCCCCAGCAGGTTCATGAGGATCAAAGAAGTTGAAGCATGTGATGGGGCTTTGTAAACTGTTGATTACTGTAAATTCTCCATAGAGGTGGTCAGATAAACTGACATAATCACTGACTTCAGATATAGGAAAGTATTAGGTTCTAAATTTACTTCTAGGCCTTAAACAAGACTTCTGTGTTTCCTGAGCCTCTGTTGGTTCATCTATAGAATGGGAATAATAAATAATAATACCTCATTGCAGGGTTGTTGTGAAGGTTCAACGAAAGGAAGTCAACAGAGGATCTTCCTGGCAGTTTAAGAATATACTCTTCCAGGTCACAGGCCCAGGGACCCACTCTTTCCACGTGACCCCTAATGACACATTCAGCCATGAACTCATGAAAGGATGAAGCCACGAGACAAATGCCTTCCAAAAGAGCCATCTCCGGACATGTCAGACTCTGGAGGACATTATGCATCAAAACCACAACAATTGGTTAGCAAGATTTAAGAGCACAGAGAACAATTTGTGGAGATGTTCCCGGAACACAGTAGCACCCTCAGCACCACTCACTTCAGCCCAGCTGCCCTCCCAGCACCTCCTCCTATGTCCTGGAATGTTTTACCTTCATAAAATGATTGGTAGAGAGGAGCCACTGTCTGTGACTATGACTGTCTTTTGGGGCACTTTGAAGCTCTTCTTTGAGGGAGAAGTTGGAGGATAAACTCTATGTCTGATACTTCTTATGAGGGAGGACCAAGCCCAGCAGGGTGAAGGCTAGTGAACCGTGGAGGGGTGTCAACACCCTGCCTTCCCCATCCTCTGAACAGACTCCACTGAGACCATGGAGAGGGTTTTTGTTGCTGAATATTGAATATTTCTGGAAAGTATTCACATATCAATTCTGTGCTTCTTTCTAGGTTTATAAAAGCACTGCTCAGTGTCTACTGCATCTGGCCCTGGATAAATGTGACCTTGGATAGGGATAGTGGGACTAAAACCATGAAAGCACTATATGAAATGAGATAATCTATGTAATAAACTTCTCATAGAGCCCAATCTAGCACAGGGTAAATTTTCGGTGGTCATTCTACGTGTAAGTGTGGGGCACAATGACTGTGATGCTTGATTGGTGTACCTTCTTTTCCAGACACTAAAATCTTTTTAGCAAACGAAATTTACATGTAGAACTTACTCCCTCACTTTTGATGTACATCTAACATTGCAGTGTTAACATGATGACAGCACTGTTTTAGGCCTAATGCTAGTTTAGGTGGAAATCATGTGAATTTTCACTGCTTTGGTAAGAATGTTTGCCTCTTGTCAATAACCAGTAAGAATTTAAAATCTGAGCTTTCAAAAACTGGTTCCAGAAATTAACTTTTAGTGTGTCATCATTTCTCCCAGAAAGAATGCCAAAAATGAATATCAACAATAAAATTATATCTTGCATGTTTAATTGCTTACATGTTTACCAAAATCACTCTTTTCAAATCAATAAAATTCCTGATCCTCTCTCTTGTCAGTCTTTCTGAAGCAGTTTAATGGTGAGAAAGAGAATTAAGCAAAGTCTTGAATTCCTGGTTCTATTTCCCTACCTGAGTTCTCTTCTGGGTTTGACTCTTTGGTATTGTCTGATATTTTTCCATGCAGAAGATCTTTCATTTGGAAACACAACACAAGACTAGGTTTTGCCTTTAGACATTCTGTTCCAGCAGAATTCCCTGTGTGCTTCATCTCCTACCCCTCATACTTAAAGCCAGGGCCAGGAGCAGCTCTCTGGGCTGTGTTTTATAAAATCCTGCTCTTCTACAATAGGATTGCGGTTATATCTGTTCAATAATTCTCCAAGGGGAATCACATGGTACATTTCCAGAGTTCACTGCCGTGCAATTTCAACTCAGTGTTTCAACACTTTATCCTATAGCCAAAAAAAAAAAACCTAATTCAATATGGAGTCCTGTCAAACTGTGCCCTCCACAAATACAGTTCAAAGTCTATTTTAAAGATAATTTTAGTAATTGTTCCTCTTTCTATTAAGCCTCTGAATTTCTTCTAATCCAGAAGATACTCAACTTATTGCTTGAAGGTCAGATATGTACATCTGTAATTTTATGGCATTTTTAGCTTTCAAAACTGGATCCATCCAGTTTTGGACCCAATTCCATACATATTATCCTCTGCAAACAAAACCTCATTTTTAAAATAGAGGAGGAAATGCCCTCAGATCAGTTGATTCCACTTCTCTTTGTGTGAGGCCGTGGAGTCTAGACAGGACTCTATTTTTTCAAAGTTTTCCAGACTATTCTGATGTGCATCCAGCAGGAGAACAGGAAAAAGGAGGCTGTGAGCTTGGGAATTCCTGTGCTATCTGGGCATATCTTAGTCCGTAACACTGAATTCCTATCTCAACCTCTAATAATGTGCTCTAATAATAACTATTCTCTTCTAAGCTGGCTGGATCCCCTCCTAAGTATGAAATCGGCAGGCAGATTGAGGAAACAGCATCAACACCAAATTCTCTTCTCCTCTCACTCTCTCGCTCCATCTCAGAAAAGACATTTGCATTATCATAGATAAAATAGGAAACACAGTAAGAAGCTGAGCTTGGGAGCTCATGAGTTTGAACCCCCACCCCACCCCATTTTCTTTCCCTGCTTCCCTTTTCTCGTCAGCTGCAGAAGCACTTTCTGGTGACACTTTAGAAAGAGCTCCAAGTCTTGTCCAGGAAGGAACGAACATGTTCGCCATAGACCACATGTTTGGCAGTTCCCCAGGCCAAGGCAGAACGCAGAGTTGTAGTGTTCAGTGAGAACAACGAAGTAACATAGGTTTCCCTTTGTCATGCACTTTGTACTTTACTGGCAAATACTATTGATCGCCCATGGCCTCCATGAGAAGACCCAGCAGCCCCGAGGGTCCCAGGGCATTGTCCTAGTCCCCAGGCCCATAGCTGCTGCTCCAGTTGCTCTCCTTCAGTGCCTTTGCCTGCTTTCTTGCTAATCCTCAGCAAAGCTCTAGCCCTCCCTACCCCTTGGAACACTTTCTCCAAACCTCACTTTTCTTTCCAGCCTCGGCACCTCTGATCATTTCAGCATGACATGGCCTTTTCCGTTCTTGAAAGTTTAAACTATGTTCCTATTAGACAATGACCTTCACATTCAAGTGCACTTTAAAATCCCGTGACCTTCAGCAAGTTACTTCTTTTTTTTTTTTTTTTTATCTAAAAGAATGAGAATAATATTTCCAGGGGAGATTTACCCAAAGAATTATATGAGATCATATGTGAATGCATTAGATGATCAATACAAACCTCCTTTCCTTTACTACTCAAAAAGCATAGCTCTCTATCGTGGATTTTTTTTTTTTAAATCTCCCACATTGACATTTATTACATAACATTTCTAGCAAAACAAGTAACAAGTTTAATAAATGAATTCACATTGACAGGTTTCATTTTGATCCATTAGCCATTTTGGAAAAGAAAAGCCACACTGATTAAAGTGATAAAATTAAAAAACACCTTTTCCTTGCTTTTCAAGACCACACCTTACTGTCTCTACAGCCAAGGCACAGCATCCTTGAAAGCCAGGGCTTTTTCATAAATATATTTGAATATTCTCTAACATTAAGAAGGCAAATAGAAAGTCTTCCACAGCTGGGTTTTTTTTTGTTTGTTTGTTTTGTTTTTAGGTTTTTTTTTTTTTTTGAGACAGGGTCTCACTTTGTGGTTCAGGCTGACCCTGAGCTCAGCCTCAAACTCACATCACAGCAATCCTCCTGCCTCTGCCTCCCGAGTGCTGGGATTACAGGCGTGAGCCACCACGCCCGGCACTGTGGTATGTGGTACTGGTTGCTACTGGGTGTGAGTCTCCATACCCAGTATGGTATGTGGTTACCGGGGATCGAACCCGGGCCCTTGCGCTTGCAAGACAGGCGCCGGAACCACTGAGCTAACTCCCCGGCCCCCACAGCTGTTTTTTGATGGCTAAATAAATGAATTTTCTGATCCACTGTTGGACAGAAGATTATGGTATAAAGGGGCATATGAAGGAGAGAGTCACTCTCTTTAGAGTAGAAATCCAGATAAAACATCATAACTATTAGTATTCTTAGTAATTATGGAAAATATATTAAATAAATTATCCAGTCATGTGCTCCTCTAGTCAGGCCTCCTGGGTATGGACATGAGGAGTTCAACTTCACAAATAATTGTTTAGCTTACATTTTGTCCCACAAAGAGGTGCTTAGGATCATACAAAAATTAATTCACTGACATTTGGTGTCTTTACCTTTGCAATGTAAAGAATACAATAGGCTCTTGTGGTTCCCTTTGAAAAACTTCTTTTTAATAAACTGCTCTCTTGTGTAGTCCAGATGGCTGTTTGGTATATCTGTGTAAAAGGGATGCTTAAATTCCATGAAGATAGGAAGGAAGCACACAAAAGCATTGCTTTATGAGAACTCCTGGCAGAGATAGTGCCTATTTCAGAATAGAGACACATTTATAAAAGAGATTCTGTATATGGAAGGGTTACTCCTTCATGATGAGGTGAACTGTTTGACAAAGAGATGAAGCCAGAGAGTATCTCTTCCTTACGAGGAGATGTCTGTGTTTTCTGTCCAAAGGAAAAGAACTGGACGTAATGCTTTGGAGTGTTTACTGTTAGTGCTGCTAAAATGGCCAGCAGAGTCTTATTAGATGACACAAAACAGACTCAGTTTACAAGGGAGGGTACGAAGGAGCCACTTACCAACATTTAAGATCTACCAAGACTGGAGGTATTTGAGACTGTTGACAGATGACTTTGAAAGAAAACAGTGCGATATGATATTCTACTGCCACAAAGAAAAGATGTTTTGACAGCTGAGAAATAGTGACCAGATTTCGAAGCCATTTTCTTTTTACTCTAAGAGGAATTTGGAATATGAAACTTGGTACAGAGGTCACGTCTTTGCTAGGCATTTCAAAAGCTTCAAGTAAGATCAAGATTTTATTGAGAGTAACTTCGAACCATTTTTCCCCTATGGTAAAAGTCTTAGTTTAATTTTTATTTGCACATTTTTAAACTTTATTAGTGCTTGTTCGCAGGACATAATGATTATATTCAGAGTGGGAAATTGGTACAGATATATAGCAAATTCAATTCCCTTGTCCCCTCTCTCCCTTCCCTCTACTTTTTTGAGACAGGGTTTCGCTTTGTGCATCAGGCTGGTCCTGAACTCCGCCTCAAATTTGCAGCGATCCTCCTGCCTCTGCCTCCCGAGTGCTGGGATTACAGGCGTGAGCCACCACGCCCGGCACTGTAATATGTGGTACTGATTGCTGCTCGGCATGAGTCTCCACACCAAGTGTTGCTGTATGTGGTTACCAGGGATCGAACCTGAGACCTTGCAGTTGCAAGGCAGGCACCAGAATCACTGAGCTAAATCCCCGGTCCCACACTCCCTTATTTTTCCATCATCAGATTCATTTATTTATCTTATAAGACCTTATAAATTTAATATCATATATACAGTTTAAAAGCTAGACTAGTAGGTCAATGAACACATAAAACATGTAAGACAATAACAGTAAGTCAAAGTAAATTTTTAGATACATTGTTCATGCTGGATTCTAATACTTCATAAACATCATTTTTTAAGGAAGGTAGTGGTATGGTTTATAATTAAATTTAGAGCGTGGTTGAATATATATGTCACAATTTCACATGAAATGTGTTTATTCAGCTGGACTTTTGTTGCTATACATAATATTGATGGGAAAATATAGCTTTAACATAAAACTAGTTAATGTAAAGGAATGATCGTAGTATCATAATTGTTTCTTTGTGTGGCACACTTTGGTAATAAGTGTGAACAAAGTTAAACAATTTTGCAATTTATTAGCACCTTCGGAACTTTTAAAATCTCCACTATTCTTTCAAGTCTCATAAAATCATTTCAAAGACAGAAAATCACTGTTCTAATTAAAGTGATATGACCACTAGTGGATAATTCAATCTTATGTGATATTTTCTAATAGATTAGATTCATAACAAGAAGGAAAACTGAAAGAAAAAAAAATGAAATTCTAGGACCCATTACTCTCACTGATATGCAAAACATTTAAAAACAATCAAGTGAGGACTGGGGATTTAGCTCAGTGGTTCCGGCGCCTGTCTTGCAAGCACAAGGACCCGGGTTCGATCCCCGGTAACCACATACCATACTGGGTGTGGAGACTCACCCCAGCAGCAACCAGTACCACATACCACCGTGCCAGGCGTGGTGGCTCACACCTGTAATCCCAGCACTCGGGAGGCAGAGACAGGAGGATTGCTGTGATGTGTCTGAGGCTGAACCACAAAGCGAGACCCTGTCTAAAAAAAAAAAAAAAAAACACAACAACAAAAACAATCAAGTGATAAACACGGACTACTGTTCTCATAATCAGACATGAATATCAATGCTAGAGATACTTTCTAGTTTCTTTCTGATCTAAGACTGAGTATAAAATATAAATGAAGATGAACATCTTACAATTACTTTGCCATCTTACTGAGAGAAAGCTTTTGTGGACATTGTTTCTGAAATAGCTGCCTTTAGTAGCACCAGCTGCGTTCCTGAACTTTTTCCCTGTACTGTACAGGCTGAATAGACCCAGTGAAGAGACAGAGAAAAGGACGTGGAATTCAGATTTGAGTGCGTGCTCTTCTCACCTTGTCTTCAGTCGCATAAGTGTCATTCTGAGCTGTATTCTTTCCCTAATCAGTAAAACTGTAGCTGGAAGGATTTTCCAAAGAATGTTATACCCAGAACTAATCAACATGTAGTGGTTTCTGTTTCACCTTAATTATCTTAAATCAACACCTTTGTCTGGAAGTTTTCATTTTTGTTTCTTTCTCTTTTAATCTACCAAGGGCTGTCTAATTGTTTCCACATTGTAAAGTATGTGAATATTGTCATGACAACTAAAAGGAAACTTTACCACCAGAAGTTATGCAAGATATAATATAATACTGACTGTTGGGTTTTCCAGTGTTGGCTAAGATTATAAAAGTGTGCTTTATGCCTCCCACCTCAATCTAGAGCAAAGTATTTTGGGCTAATTTATCCGCTTACATCAGGAAAACAGTGTTTGCTTTTAATATTTGTGTGGGTTTAGTTGAATGTATTTCAGTTTTAGTAATGGTACATTGAAGGAAAGAATATTTGAAGCAATAAATCTAATTACTTTTCATTGATGGGAAAATAATGAGAATTCAGTGATATAAACACGGGTCTGCCTGGAAGGATCCCCTGTGCCATGCAAGAGGATCCAGGTTTGCGCTCTTGAGTGTTACCACGTGGTAGTACATGGCTGGTTTGAGGGGAGGAGGCGGCTTTGAGTACATCTGGAGAGGCCAGAGAGGCAGCTGGTGGTTAAAAGGCACTCGGTTTACAATATTTCACTAAAGGATACATTCATTTTATTTCCTGCATGCACCTTTTATTTTTACAATGAAGCATTTTTAAATGTTAAGCTTCAAATTATGAGCATAATTCTGGAAGCTATTTATAATTCTAGGAAGATTTATTGGACCTCAAGTTATGCCTTTCTCTGCCTTTGTATATCTCACTATTATAGAGAGAGGGTTAGAAATCAGTAAAAGATCAGGAAGACACATCATAAACAGGAGTAAGAAAATCATGAGTGCTTGCGAGTAAAATTTGAATTGCCTTTCATTAAAATTGCTGTTAGGGCTGGGGAGTTGGCTCAGTGGTGACATGCCTCCCTTGCAAGTACAAGGTCATGGGTTTGATCCCTGGTACCACAAAACAAAAAAGAAAGAATCAAAGAAAAAGAACTGCCTTGAAATTAGGATTACTTTGCACAATAATAATACAACACTTTCTCTAAAATTAAATATGGCACAATTAAAAAATATTATAATACAATATCTGAGATTTTCTCAAAAATAACCCATTGAGAATGATAACTGAAAATTTGGGGTCCCATCTGAAACCAAACTGTTGTTTACTGTTGAAACTGTGACAGGAACATGCGATTTCATTATCTGACCCTTCTCTGGTATGTATTTGAATATTTCCACCATCAAACGTCTTAAAAACAAATTCTAAAGCACACACTAAGAGCATACATATTTAAAAAATTGTTTGGACAATCTATATAGTGTTTGTAGCATGCCAATTAATTTCATGTATCTGATTTAGACTATTTGTAAAACTTCCAGAGAAAATTAAGTATCCCGGAGATTAGCCTTTTACTCGGGACTAGCTCAGCTGAACATAACTGGCTTAAAATCATCACCATCAGACAATTCTGCACTGGAAATGAAACAAATGTAGACGGGTGCACGGGTGGGAAGGTCTGCTGGCCCCGGGGCTGCAGGGAGATGCCTGGCGGCTCCCCCACCACGTGGAGACAAGGAAACACAAGAAAGTAAACAGAACTGAGAACGACATTTTATAAAAATCCACAGGAGAGAACACAAGAGGACAATTCTTTCTAAAGAGACATTGTAACTTTTGCTTTTTTCTTCTCAGTATAGATTATATCTGTTCTCTGGAAAGTGAAGTCACTTGACTTCTGTATCCTCGCTTGTTTAATGTAAAATGTTAAAGCTATATATAAATGTGTTATGACTCTCAATCTGATATACTTCCTGTTAAAATTTGAACTAACAATATAACCAAAAACAATTCTTTACCTTGATCAAAAGACTTCTCACAGCCAGATCTTGCGTGGTTCCTAACTGCTGCCAACTTCCTGAAGATCAGTGTCCTATAGAAGAAAGGAAATAAGTCCAGGTAAAGAGAACCAGCTGCTGCTCAGACGTCTTCTGCAGAAGAGTCCTTTCCTTGCAGTGTCTTTCCAGACATACAAAAACATACTTAGGTCCCTTACAAGAGCTTTTTATTTGTAAATAATTTCAAACCTATACAAAGGTACAAGTAGGAATATTATAGGGTTCAGCAATATTCACTCTACCCAGATTCACCTAGTTTATATTTTACCCCATTTATTCTATTCTTGGTGCCCGCTCTTTAATTATCCATCTATCACCTATTTCATTCAGTGTGTTTCTTTCCCTGAACAACTTAAGATCTATATATGTCATGTCCTTCATCTAAATACTCTAGTGTATTTTATATTAGGTGACCTTTCCATGTGGTATTTATTCAAGTCTCTGTGTTAGTCAGCTCATAGTTTCTGTGACAAAATCCTTGTAAGACAAGTAAGAGAAGGGAAAGTTTATTTTTGTTCATGACTTCAGAGACTTTCCCCTATGGGTGGCTGGCTCTATTGCAGTGAGAAATATGAGGGCAGAAGGGCATGTGGGAGGAAAGCTGCTTATCTCATGGCCACCAGGGAACCAAGAGAAAGAGGGAAAAAAAGGGGCTGGGGAGTAGATACTGTCTCCAAGGTCACGGCCACATGATCACTCTCTTCACCCAGGTGCCCCCTCCCATTCAATCGTTTCCCAACAATGACATGATGTTATGATTTCATCAGTAGATTAATCTACTCAAAATTAGAGCCCTCATGCTTCAAACGCTTCCCCAGAAGCCCAGCAGCTGGGCAACCAAGTCTTTATCACATGAGTTTTCATGTTTATATTTCATATTCAAACCGTAAAAATGTATCATTCTTCTATCAATGTCACCCAATAATACAGTAACATCTTTATAGCCTTTCTTCCCAGGTGGGGGTCCAGTCTATTGGATTCAATTATCAGCTTTTATTGGAATATTTCCACATGTTTCCTCTGTATTTCATGATAGTGATATTTTTGAAGTCTATAAAATTTATTATATTTCTCATTAATTAAAGTTACATATTACCAGCCAGATTTTTACATTCTCTTCCATGTACCACACTTGAAGGTGAATGATGTCCACTTAACCTTTACTGGTGATGTTAATTTTGACAATACAGTGAGAGTGTATTTGACACATAGTTGTGTTTTATATTTCCCCTCACAACGGTAAGCAACCTGGGGATTGTTTGAGGACTATTCTGCTCTCCATCAAAATTTCACCTATATTTACCATCCATTACTGACTCTTCTCTGAATTAATCTTTGGAAATTATCCAACACCAGCTTCCCCTCCATAATGGCAGAGCACTCTACTGTAATCGAGATCTTCCCTTTCCCCCTGCTGATTTTAGTGTGAATACATAGACTTATATATATCTTAATTTGCTTCAAAATTTGTGGCTGTACTCAGTTATTTTGGTACTAAAATTATTCTAGTTTTGGCCAGTGTCAGCTCCTTTAAGCTGATCTCCATTTTTTTCTTTTTAAAAAGCATTCTATTTCTGGCATATCAAAATATTGAAGGCTCATCTTGTACTTATTCTGCTCCAGTCTTGTAATCAGCCATTTCTCTGAGAAGCTTTTGTTCCTGATAATGACAAATACTAGATACCAAAATATGTGAGCAAAGTATGTCCAGTGCTATTATAGTATCTTTATTTTAGGTGTTTGCAGTGGTGAGAGCTAAACAATATGTACACATATGCATACATAATTATGCACAGCTATATGCATGTATGTATGTGCATATGCATGACTACTTACATATATCTATATACACATATACATATTCTAGAAATGAACTCAAACTGATGCCTCACATCTAAGTTATCCTTGTGGAGTTTTTCTTACCTTTCTTGGTTCTGTATTTATATATATCCCTTCTTCAATAGCAAGAAACTTGGCTTTCAATAACATCAGGATATTCATTCATTTGCTTGATTTTGTAATACATCTGAAGCTGCTTTGCTCATTTCACTAGAATACAAATAAATAACCCCTCTAAATGCTGTTTAGGATTTGTTTTCAGCGCTCACCCCATGACACCCCTCAACCAAGACTAAAAGCACACAGACACATAGTGTGCATACTGTGTGTATAAATCACTCGGATTAGTCCTTCGCCCTTCTTCAGAGCATCATTTGAAATACAACTGTGTTTGTTTGTTGCAGTCTGTTTTCTGTTTTACTTTTTCCCCCACTTGTGATTGATTTGATTCTTTCACTTGCAGAACATTGACGTGCTTTTCAAAAATCATATCAGTGGGTAAAAGGAGATTGGTATTCCTCTTGTTCTATTTACTGACTTTATTCTAAGTAACCCCCTGCATCATTTCTAGGTTATCCTTCTATTTTAGTTATGGCCATAATAAAATACCACAGATTATATGGATTGAAATGATAGAAAATAATTCTCTCATAGTTCTGCAGGCTAGAAGTTCAAAGCCAAGGTGAAGCAGCATCATTTTGTTCCGAGGTCTCTTGGTTTGCACACAATCAGCCCTGTATTGCCTTCTCATGTGATCGTTCCTCTGTGTACATGCCTCCTGGGTACCTTCCTCTGTGACCCAACCTCCTTTTCAGTCCAATCAGATTGGACCTAGGTCTACCCAACCCCAGTCTCATTTTAATTTAATCATGTCTGTTAAGGCCCTATCTCCAAATATGGACATGTTCTGAGGCACTGGAAGTGAGAGCCTCAATAACGAGTCTTGTGGGGGAATAAAATACACCTGTCACACCTTCCTGTGATGTGTGAAGTGTGTCACACCTTCCTGGGATGTATGTGCGTGTGGGTACCTGTTTCCCTTATTCCTTTCACAAATGAGATTGTGATATTTATGCTTTTGCACTTCTCTGCCTTTTTTTTAGACACATTTTTGTTAGATGTGATTTTAAATTTTAGTATACATTATATATTATTTGTTGCATATGTTTTAGAGATTTCTAAGATTCAAGAGTTTTTCTGCATTTTTCATGACCGTGTTAGTTGGGACTAAACCATGAGAAGCCATCTAGGAGTTCTGGCAAGGAGTCTTAAAAAGCAGCAATTTCTAAACATAGTAGCACAACCCATTAAGATAGATAGAAGATAAATAAATAGCAAACCCGAAGACCAGTGTAGCCAAGGGATATTTAACAGTGACATAAGAGATTAGCATTATAGTCAATCTTTTTCAGAAAAAGAGTCTTTTTCAGTTGCAAATTAATATTTTCTCTCCAAAAGCTGGACTGGTTTATATAATCCCTCTCACTATCACAGCACCACAGAGAAAACAGATAAGAAATGTGGGAGATATCCTTCAGTCCCTTCCCTGCCAGAGTCCACCTAAAAGCAATGACTCTGCAGATTAGGTCTGGATCTGTATAGCAGCAAACTAGAAACAGTCACAGCTAATACTTGCTAATGGTCTTGTGTTTAACTAAGTCATCTTTGCATAGGCAATCAAGTAGAGTAGTGAAAAGTGAACATCGGGTTTTGACCCAGGCACCTGCTCATTTGTTAGGAGCCTCTGACCAGCCCCATGACACTTTTAGGTGTTTGAATAATCTATCCTTGTGTGTGTGAACAGAAGGAAAGACTTAGACTCTCCTAATGGAAGTAAAACATAAAAAACTGGTCTAGTGCTGTGATCTCGAATGTATCCTCTCAAAACTCATATCCTGAAGCTCTAACCCAATGTGACTGTTTTAGGAATTGGAGTCTTTACATGGTAATTAAAATTAAGTAAGTTTCTAAAAGTGAGGCCTTATCTCCTTAAGACTTGTAGCCTTGAAAGTCTTATTTTACATACTTTACCTAAATGCAGAAGTTACTGTAAATAATGTGGACACAGTGCATATCCTTTCTCTGTTCTTTTCCTCTTTAGCCTGATTCCATATGGCCTTCACCCTGTCCCTCTACACTCAGTCTCACCCCAGTGACAACTTATAGATACTTTCCCACGGTTCTCCATATCATAGTGCTGCAAACACATGCACAATAATAGATATGCATGTTAATATATAGGCATTCCATGCACTATACGAAAGGATCATGTTATAGACTTTTTCTTTTCCATCTTGCTTTTCATGTTTAGCCATTCCTGTGAAAATCTCCTCCAGGCACAAGATGATTTCTATTTTATTTTCCTTCGATACTAGAGCTTGAACTCTGGGCCTTCAAACTGGGCTATTGCCTAGAACATTTTTCTACTTTGAGACAGGATTTGCTAAGTCACTAAGATGCCCGGACTGTCTTTAATTTTCAATTTTCCTGCCTCAGTTTCCCAGAGTGCTGGGATTGCAGGGCTGCACCAAAACACCTGGCTCAACTATTCTTCTTGATGAATATTCACTATTTCTGTTTTTTACTATGAACAAGCGTGACTTGGACAGATTTCTAACTGCTGAACCACTTTCTCTTCCTTTGCTCCAGTTTGAACCCCTTGTACAACATACATAGATACCTTTTTTTAAAGGTAAACACATACACATGAATATATATATAATATGTGTATAGTAATGTATATACAATTTCTGGAAGAATCCACATAGCACACTCTGATATCCCTTCAATAAATTAACTCTCCTACTTGTAGTAACTCAGATAAAAATCCATTGGTTGTAACCTATTCTACTTACTGGTATCAGGATTCCCAACCTAACTTTGATAATTATTAATAATATGAATCATCCAGGCCCACATTTTCTTATGAAGCTATGATAATCTGGAGAGTCCATCCAGTTTTCTAGTATGGTGCTTGTCTTGTCTCAGTTTCCCAATAACTGGTAACAAGGACATTGCTGACTGGGCCTAGTGGCACATACTTGTAATTCTAGTTACGCAGGAGGCTGAGGGAGAAAATCACAAGTTCCAGGAAAGCATGGGCAACTTAGTGAGCCGCTTTTTCAAAATAAAGTTTACAACAAGGGCTGGGAATGTAGCTCAGTGGTTGAACACTTGCCTAACATGTGTGGGGTCTTAGGTTCAAACTCCAGTCCCACACAAAAGATCAATGATGGTAATAATAATGATGACGACAATAGCTACCAACAAAAACACAGCATGGTTCATTAAAGAAGAGGGCTTTCCTATGCTAGTGTGGGACATGAAGCAGAAAAAGGCATGAAAGAGGACCCAGGTGGAACCCACTTGAGGCTTCACCAGTCCCCTATAATTGATTTAGAGGCTATCATAAGAACCGTGCCACATAGTATTTATGTCTGATAGATTTAGATCTTGCATATTCATTCCCCACTCTTGTTTTTTCCAGTTCTATTATCATTACTAAGTTTATTATCACAACAATGATCTGATATCAGCATGATACTGAAAGGAGTGAGACAGAGGCACATCTGTTGACAGCAGCACAACTTGGTCTCAAGTAGATAATGCCATAGAGGGGCTCCTTTTACCCCAAAGCAAGTGTGTCACATGTTAAATACTTTTCGATGCATCTCAAAAGTCCCTATATTTCTGTGAATTTTTTCCCTTACCTCATAGAGCTATGCTTGCAGTAGCTATTCCAATGGAAAAAAGTCTACATTTAGACTTTGATATTTAAGGTGGGTCATGAGATTAAATTTCTCTTCAGGAGTGAGCATATGTTGACAGTGCATGGCAGAGCTGTGTGCGTGAGTGTGGTTGGGAGGAAGGGAGAGAGGCCTTCTGTCTTTTAGATGCATATTCATAGGAACACTCATAAAGTTCTTTGAGAAAAGTTACATTTATACATTCGGTGCTTGATAATTAAAGCAAATCAAGTGAAAAAGGAACCATTAGCTTCACAGTTTTGTTTGTAGTTTAATGCTGTTAACACATGGCAACTAATGTGTTTAATGTATTATGAGGCATTTATTTTCTGGTTGTTTTGTTTTAGAGTCATGAGATAATTAATTTTGATTGAAAACTATCTCTTTTTTGGACTAAATACTGTTCTTTTACTCAACTTTGCATTTTTTCTCTGATATGTTTGACTTGCCGTTAACTATTTACCATTATTTCTATTAAACAATGTTTTAGTTTTAAACTAGCTTGTATTATGGTAGATCATTTCATGGCTAAAAATCTCAAAAAAGATAAAAGTGTATGAACTGAGTAGCACAAATGTATCGGTCACCATAGTCTCCTAGAGGTGGTTATTGTACACAGTTTCTTCCAAAAATAATTATACATATATTTTCCATTTAAGAAAGAATATCAAACACTGCATGTGATGTCACCACGTGACTAGAGATTTTTTCCCACTGAGGTCAAATCTTGCATATCTTTTCATATCTGTGAGACATACACATACACACATATATGTCAATTATTCATGTAATTTGCATAAAATATTCAAGTGTTGACATGTTAACAGCTAATTTGTATTCTCTTGCATTGAAATTATCATTTTTAAACTTTAGTTTATGAACATCTAAATTACATTGACATCTTTTGCAAGATTATTTTTAATAAAAGTGATTGAAATCCTTTAAATTGTCCACCTTATTATTGAATGATGGACATCAACTAACTGGAGGAAAGATTTAAAATTCATCAATATTCAACCCATGCTGGTCCCTGTCTCAATAATGATTCATACTCTCCTTCTCTTACTGTCTTCTGGAAACCAGTTACCTCAAAGTAAATAATACGTATTCTCTTACTCCTAGGTAAGACTTTGCTAAGACTTAGGAAAATTGATCATTTCAATGATCATTTGAACAGTTTCATTTTGATGATGGTGAATTCTTATCAGAAAGACCATGAATCAGTAAACTTTTAACTTATCCCATGTGCCATGCCTGATGGTGCCTGTGATTCTCATAAGAAATGCAGTAATAGTAACATGATAATTAAAAGTGAAAAAGAAGGCTCAAAAATTCTATCAAGTGTGCAAAAATGCCTCCACTTACTTCATTTATTTTAACAGAATTAATTGTTATATGTTCAATAATGTTTTTGAAAAATTATAAGTGCATTTCTACTTTTTATCAATGAATAAATTTTTTGAGTATTTCCCAGTTTGTGAACTATGAAAACTGTCCTAATAGTGAACACAAATGATTTTAATCCTTAAATTTACAAGATTTAAATTTTATCATTTTATCATTTCCTCAGTATTAGAAAGTATTTTATATATATATTATTGCTTCCATGTGTCTATTTATTTCTAAGACATTTCCTCTGTGAGTAACCTCTGATATATGGATCTGGGTTTACTATAAAGACAACCTCCATGTTCTTAAAATATTCTTGACTTTACCTACTTGATGGTACCAATGTTTCCTGAGAATACAATGGTATTCTTAGAATGGGCCCAGCTGTTAGTACAAAAGCATTCTTCAGTCACTCCTATATTTAATTACCATCCCTGAAATACCTGTTTTCTTCTGTCTATTCCCCCAATTCTGTTAGTTACTTCAAATATTTATTACATAGAAAAAAGTCAAAACAAAACCCAGTATTTTATTTAGATTGATTCCACTTTTTAAGATGTGTTCTCTTCTGCATTTCCAGCTCCTTGCAAAAGCACCTGGTACCTGGTCGGTGGTCAATAATTGCTCATCGGGGGATCATCTGCTTTTCAAATGGACCCAAACTGCTATAAGTGGAACTGCAAAATTATGCTCAGACATGGAAAATACTGAAAAATGGCATGAAAATAATATTGGACTTGTTGGGGAAGTAGCAGGGCCTTTGCTGTCATTTTTGTCTTCTGGGATCCTTGTACTACTGATAAACCATAAAAAGTCGTGTGAACTTTGGCTGTGACTTGCCTATGCCCCCAAGGCCCGAGTTCATCCTCACTAGAGGCAGATCGCACTGTGGACTTCCTCTGCCTCCCACTAGCACTAGGACAGAACTAACATGAACTTCCAGGTTGATGTGAAGGACAATGATAAAAGTAATATTCACTCTTGTGCCAAATACAATATGTAGCTCCTTGCTTCCTTTTCTGTACTGAATCCTCCCGATATCATTAGCAAGAAGGATTATTATTGTGTCTGTCTTAGAGATGAGGAAGGCTAAACCCTGGGAAGTTAAAAGACTGACTTAGGGACACACAGTATCTGTTTCCAAAGTCTTTGGTAGTAACTGTAGCAAAGCCTGAAATAAGTAGTTTAGGTCCGAGAGCTGGCCCCCCGTGGCTAGTTTGCTGCCTCAGGGCTTATTAATGTGATGGCTGTTAACTTTCTGTTTAAGGGTAGTGGCTGTAGTTTCTGCTTCAGTTATCCGAGACTCAGACAAATCAGAATATGAACGAAGAAGTAACAGAGTGGACCCCTCAGAGGAAATATTGGCTTAAAAGTTAAGAGATATAAGCTAGGAAAAGAAAAAAATTATAAGGAAAACAGTAACATCAACACAACAAAATCCCATGTGTGCTTCTCAGTCTCAGGAATGCGAGAGAAGACTAAGTCTACTCCAAGGCCAGACCCTCAGGGTCCTGGAGGACCTGTCCATGCAGATTCCCGGGGGTCTGTGATGAGAGAGGAGATGAAAGACTCTTCACACCTTCTCTGAGACTCGGGCACATACAATAGGCAGCGGGTAGGTCAAGGGGTGTGGTGGCAAGTGAGGAGAGGAAACCTTTATGTGGCTGTCTCAGGGACTTAGATGAAACCATAGCAAGCCAGAGAAAGGCTGGTTGAAGTGACAGGTTGCTTACAGAGTGCTGTTCGTGTGTTCTAGGAGGCCCTCGTGTTTATCATCTGTCTGCCTCCTGCTCTTCAGAGCTATGTGTTTCTTTCTCTTCCTTTTCTCATCCCTGGCCTTCTGACAGTTTGCCTGAATGACGTCCACAGGACAAGGTTCTGCCTCAGCACAGTGCACTATACTTGGGGGCAGCAACATTTATTGGTTCTGTTATCACACATTGATTTTCTAGGAAGATGGTGAACTCTTTAAGGGCAAGAACCATGTGACGTTTTGATTATCTGGTAGAGCTTACCACAATGCTGGGCATAAAGGAATTGGTAATTCTTCTTTAACTTGACTTGACACTAGTTTGGTTCTTGTTAGTAACTCAAAATGATAAGATTACAAAAGGTGTAATTGAAAAAAAATCCGTTCTTCTTGGATATCACCAAAAACTATGTTGCTTGGAAAGAATTGAAATATTTTGTATCTTTATCAACCATTTCCCTGGTAAGAGAAGCAAAACTTGCCGTGCTGATTAACAATGTTAATGTTCCTCCGTAGGCGGACAAGCGACTCAGAGGCTTGCTTCTCACCTACCCCCTCTTCTTCAGATAGAATGATTTAGCTGCTCTAATTTTCAAAGAGAGAGAGAGACAGAGGCAGAGACAAAGAGGAAGAAAGAGAGAAAGAAAGAAAGGGGAGGGGAAGGGCAGACAGACAGAATTTTCTCTGGCTGCCAAGGATGGTTTTAATCCTTATTTGGTAGCTACCAAGGTCAAAGGAGGAAGAAAAGAGACAGACAGTAACACTTACTGTTTCTCTTGCTGAATTGCTCCTGTGTTGTGAGACACTGTGTGACTCATGTGAACCTGTGAGGTTATTTGAGACGAGACAGAACTCAGGGGCCCAAACGGTGCACACAAGACTATGGTTTTCTCTCAGGGCCACTTTTCCCTGCTTGACTTTGTTTCCACCCTGAGTCTCTCCATCTGGGGGCAAGACCACCACCAGCAGCCAGGTCTTCCTTGCTCCAAGTTAAGGCTAGAAGAATTCTTGTGTCTATCTAGCCATCCCAAGGGAGAGTCAACTTGACATTGCTACATCACATTTCCATAGCTAAACTGCCCCGTGCCAGGGCTGGGCCAACCTCTTCAGGAGTAGGGATGTACAGTCCAAAAGTGGGCAAGCCCACGGCTAAACAGTACTGAGTTTCTTTAAGAAGCTAAAAGAAGAAGACAGCCATCTTTCCTAGACAAAGACCATATCATCGGTCACAGCAAAGTACTGAGAAATTATGTTGGTTTGAGCCGTCAGTTTGAATGTTTTTGCTCATAGAATTGAATTGAAAATCCAAAAGGGAAAGTTAAGGGTGGTTTACCAAGTCTCTCTGGACATATATATTAATTTACATTTATCCGCCAAGCTATCCCTCCTTTGAAGACCTGCTATGAGAAGTAGTAGTCAGGTTTCTCTTGGATATGTACACAGCCATCTAGACTTAAAGGCATATGGTCTGTCTTGGCTCACTGACACACTGGAACATACCTTGAAAGCCAAGCTTGCTGCTTATTTCATGCCCTGCATATTTAATTACTGATTGATGGGATTGAAACATTTTATATGAAGATGAGCTATCGAAATTTTACCTGGCTTAAGGCATAGAACAGATTAAGCCTTGAACAGATTGAAGCAATCTTAGAGGGAAGTTTGTAGAGAAAGTTGGCTTGAAATACGTTGCCATAGGTCATAAATATTTTCAGCCCATTGATTATAGCCAGGGAAGGAAACAAGCACAAATATATCTACTTCTATAATTTTCTTGAAAATTCTAGGTCTGAAAATAAAATTCTTTTATTGGTATTAATCAATACTGGCAAATGGTTGACCATTATTCAGATAGCTTCTGAAAGAGAGAACGTTTTCCCTCATCATTTGTTTCTTTTTTTTGGAATTTACACTTCACTGGTGATAATTGCATTTCTCTGCACCACAGGTTTTCTTGGTTCCTCTCTCTAGCTCACTTTCCACATCTTCATGTCTGTGAAGTCATCCTTCCAGCTAGCCGGACTAGCCAGGAGCAGCCCTGGTTGGAGAGCTTGTATTGCTTGGTGCTCAGGCAGATAGTCAAAGCTCTGAGAAGGGTTACTCTATATTCTGTGTTGTTCTAGCAATTTTCAGTGATGTAAATGTGAACACGAGGAAATAACTAGATGGGTGAGGAGGACTGAGTAAGGCAAGTAAACTGCTGCTTGGCACATACCCTTCAGACAAGGTGGGCGCTGGTGGCCATCATCTACCCAGGCTGTCATCCATGCATTCTTCATACCAGAGCTGTGGACATATGGGCATGGTGCTATTATCAGCTGCAGTTTGCCCCTTGGATACCCACTGTGATATAGTCACTGTATTTCTCTTCACTCTTGCCTTCCATTCTGTGCTGAGCAACTTGGACAAAAGGTTAAAGAAAAATTCCAACCTGTGATATAAAATGCAAAATGGGTGGCCAAAGTCATTCTAGTGACCTTGTAAAATTCTTCAAACAACTGCACACTCTGTCTGCCTCCTAGCTATTTCCTCAGCCAGGAACACTTCTCACAGTTGTTATTACAGTAGCTTCTCACAGTCATGGCCTTAGTGCAGATTTCTTCCTCTCCAAGGCATTGTCTGACATCTGTCCTGGAGTCAGGGGAGACGCCGTATCTTCCAGGTCTTTCACGTCGGTGTGTGGACCTGCCCAGTCACAGTGGCTTCCTCACAGACACTGTGAGCTCCAGGAGAGCTGCCGACCACATCCGCTTCATGGATCCTTATTGGTGACTGTTGGTCATGCCTTGCCCAGAGGAGACTCTCAGCGAATATTCTTCCTTAGAAATGTATGCTAGTCTCTTTTCTGAAGGGGCTCAAAGCTCATTTACTCTGTCATATGAAGTTATCTGTGTCCGAGAGCAGCCACGCTGTCCTGGTGGAATTGTCCCATAGATGTGCTGGTCAGCAAAGAGGCCTTTGTCACATGTTGCTCTGGGGAACTTGAAATATGGCTGATACAACTGACAAACCGTAATAATTTTAATTTTAACTTTGAGTGGCTAGTGGCTGTCCTGTTGGCAAGTACAGTCCAAAGCCCATGGTTTAAACATTTGTTTCTAGAAGCCAATAATCCTTCCGGGTTCTACCCATTCAAAGGCATGTAATTACCACAGAATCTAGAAGTTTCACAGACATGCTCAACTTTAGTAAACATTAGGAATGGAGTCTGCAAATGACACACACACCATATCCCTTGTTGGGTGGTGCAGACTGTTTTGGGCAGAAGTGTGAAGAATCTGCCAGTGCTCAAGACCATGCTACACACCAGGTACCCATCAGGAGATTTTTATTCAGAAGTGTATGGCTCCTGTATGGAAGCCAGACAGGAAGCTCTGAGCAAGAGAAGAAAGGAAGAAAGGGAAAGACAGACAGAGACAGAGAGAGAGAGAGAGAGAGAGAGAGATGGAAGGGGGAGGAGAGTGAGGCTTCTTGTATAGACCCCGGGGTTAGGGGATCTAACGCCAGGTCTGAGGTAAGGTAGCCTTAGCCTCAGACGCTAAAAAGTTCGCACCTTGCAAGAAGCTCAGTGCCGATTGATTGCTTCCATCTGTTGTGGATTCTGGGAAAGGGTAACTTTATAGCTGGGGGTGGAGCTATGGGGAAGAGTGAAGAACCCGGAAGAACCGCACAAGATGGCGCATAATATTTCTAACACTGTAACTCCTGTAACAAGAGGAGCGCAGCACCTTGATAACACGTCTGCTCTCTCATCTGCTGAGAAGTGACCTTGAGCAAAAGTCACGTAACATCTTGGTATCTCAGTCTTCTCAACCATACAATGTAGCTGAGTTTATACCTAAAATAATTATATCAAATGAGAAAGCTTGTGTGTGTTATCTTGTGTATACGCTGCTGAGCACGTGCCGTACTCTCAAATATGCTAATCACCACAATTAATTTTTCTATTCTTTCATGTTTCTGCGACATGCTATTTGTGCACACATATGCATAAATACCAATCTGCCCACTAAATTTGCTTTATAAGTTTTGGTTAGAATATGAGGGTGAAGTGCTATGAGAACATCAATAGACAGGAGTAAGAGTGTGTTGAACTGGACCATTATTAGCGAAGGTCATTCATTTTGTGAAGATAACATACCTTGAGAGGTTATTTTAAAGAGAAACAGTGTATGATACAGGATGCAGAACTCTTGCTTGCAGAAAGGCTTTGCTGTTCTATTTCTATTTATTTGTTTCTGTTTTCCTTCCATCATTCTATTTCCATACTTTATTTCTACTCTACCATATGTAGTTCCTCTCAGAGTACTCTTAACGTCCTCTAGAAATGTAGCATGTTTTGGAGGCAGGGAGCTGGGCCAAGCACCAAGGGGCTGAAGTGGGGTGAGCCAAGGACTCCACAATTCAACTCTGGAGCTTTGCTATTGAAATCCACGTGCTATACAGTGGTTTTTGCATTCTCTGTTGCTCCAAAGTCCTATCGGGAAACTGTATGAGTGAGGGTGGGAGGCTGGGAGTTGGTTTCCAGAATCAGTCACTGATTTGCAAGCCCGGGGAGTTTGCATGAAGAGCAGCAGTAAAAGTCAGTCATCAGCTCTGGTATTTATAGTGAAAGGAGGAAAGGAAGAAAAGAAAGCCATGAAATGTTATTAGGAAGTCAGGGAAATAGAGAGACCTGCTCAATATAACTCATAACTTCCTACCTGTTCTTCGTTTTTGTAATGCATGATATATGTGTGGGTTTTGCTTTTAGAAATGGAAACAAGAAACCATCCTCTCACTGATCAATGGTACTTGGTAAGTTACTATATTCTTTTGATACAAGAAATTGAACTAAACACAAATGTAGGTAGATGAGATCTAAAAGCAATATGAGGCTTCCTTTTTCTTTGCTTTTTTATGCCAGAAATTGAAGAATAATACTGAATTTCAAATAATCTGCCTGGTGTCAGCATCAAACTGTTGCATATTTTGCAACTTTAGATGAATTTTAAAAAGCATTTTATGAAATATCTTTTGTACAGTGAGAAGACAGAAAAAAGCAATACTCTTGTGTTCTTAAAAGGATACCTAGAGGCTTGCAAATAAAGAAAGATATGGTATTGTGCAAACAGAAAGCATTCATTTTATTAATACCCACAAATCAATAGTAATAATGTAAGTCACAGGTGCTTTGAAAACTGTTGGAAATGTCCGGATGACATAGAATTAAGGGAGTTTTAACGTGCTCCATGGACTGTCACTACTGCAGATCCAGTTTTACCTGGCCTCATTGCTCTTTCCTGTGACTGTGGTTTGTGGTTGTCCTGGGGAGATCAAACTGAGGTGCTTGGAATTCAAATTGATTCTCCATGCTTGGCAATTACTCCCTATACTACCCAGGGTCTGGGAAGTAGGACAAGCACCTTGGGGGGCAGAATATGCTCAAATATACCACACAGTGGAAGACATACCTATGTATTCCTCTTACCAATAACCTCTTGGGCCTTGAAAGGTTTAAATCTCAGCAGAGAAATGATCCCCTCAGATTAATTAGGACTCTTTGGGAGCTGTGATGCCAGCTCTCACCTACGAGGTTCCTGAGGTCCTGCTGCAGCTGAATTCAGCCAGAGGCTGGAGAAAAGGCAACTCTCCCTAGGCCTGCTTTCTGCAGGTAAGACAACCAGAGTCCCAGAGAGTGATGGGCTCACTTAACCCCACAGCGATCAGAGAGAAGGTCGCTACTGACTCTCCTGTGGGCTGGCAGCAGAGCATGACCCCTGAATTCTGTGGCACTCAGCACTGTGCCTGATGCCTGGTGCATGGTGCACTCAATTAATATGTACTGAGTGACTAAATGATTTGCGAGCCTTTTTGAAGATGACTTTGGTTAAAAGTATGAGATAAATATAATTTTTACAGAGGCAAACCGATTGTTAATGGAGTCTTTATGAACAAAAAGAGAAGGTAATGAGTAGTAGAAATAGTAGGAAAAAATTCAGGGGTAGACCATAGTAAAACAACTACATTTATTTCTGGATAGAAAGGGGCTGCAAAAGCCAGTAATCTATGAGGACATCTAAAGGGCTAAAATATCTTTGTCTGTGATGGAAAAAAAACATAGTGTGAGATTCCTTTGCTTTCTGCTGCTACTCAAACAGCAGGTGCATGTTCAGAATGGCTCTTTTAGAGAAAAGAGGGTGAAATTGGAACATCAAAAGGTCTTGAAATAACCATAGATGGAAAATGACCACTGACGTAGAGCGTCCCATTTCTTATACTGAGTGAGAATGTAGCTATTTTGAGGACTTTTATTCAAAAAATGGAAATTTTGCTTAATTTCCATTTATCCTGTTCTTAGTCTACCAACCCTGCAAAGCAGAGGATGATTGATCTTAAAATGTCAATCTCTCACCTAAAGAGAGGAAGAAAAGATTTATTTAAAGAATAAAATGTCACAGGGGCTCTTAGGAGAAAACCTCCCGGATTTGGATTTTCTCTCAACAGCCAGCCTTCCAGGTGAGTAATTCTCTCTCACTATCCATCTTGCTAGAGCTCCCCAGATAGCTCTGAGTAGAGACATCCAAACTGGCAAATGCTTCCATGTTTTAGATCCTTTTTGGCAGTTTATCTGTCTGGGCACTGATTTTCAGTAAAGAGTTCTTCATGCCAAAACCAAGAAGTCCTCAGGACTTTGAGGAAATGATAATATTCTACTCTTGGAGATTTTTTCCCAGTGAAAACATGTGTCCATGAGTCTGGGTTTGTCTTGGCTTAGTACTGAGGGAGCTGAGAGGCAAGAGAAGGCCTGGAGTTTGGAGCCCTCAGCTCCATGCAGGTTGGAACGTGAGTGGATACAAAAATTGTGAATATGTTCATCAAAGAGTGCTGGAAATTCTTACAAGATACACCCTACACTGGCAGCTTCTGATGACTACTGCAGTGTATGTTCAGCTTCTATACCAGGCCTGCCTTGCACATAGTCAACATTTCATTGTTATTTGTTAAAATAATTCAGTTATAAACAAAACTGAAAATGCACAGGTCTCTGGTTTCCCAGTGGCCTTGGGGAAATATTCTAGTTGATCTGGAATCTGCCAAGAAAATAATCTACCTTTTCAGTCATATCTCACTTCATGTTTTTGAATTTTTAATAAATTTTATCAGTTCTTAGTGATTATTTTCCTGTGACACACAAAGAAAGGCAAATTAAGTGTTTTAGAAAAATCCCAGTAAGCACATTCTACAAAACTTAGTTATATTGCTTTTCATTTACATAGTTTTGGGATACTACTTTCGCCTTTTGTGCAGTGACTCTTCATAGGGAAAATAAAGAGCTCTACCCATTCTTAGTATTCAGATAGCTCGAAGTGAAGACATTTGCTTTGTCTGCAAACTGCTGCCATCAAATTATTGCAGAAATGTGAACTGATTATTGCGGAGCTGGTTTAAGGCTGTTCCTGGGAACCAGAGAACTGAGGCGGCCTCCTGGGATTTGCGCATGCGTCCTGGCTGAATGGAAGGCTGG
>PVIR01012940.1:0-43407 GCA_004026965.1 Petromus typicus | reverse complement strand
GGTTCACGCCTGTAATCCTAACACTTGGGAGTCAGAAGCAGGAGGATTTCTGTGAGTTTGAGGGCCAGCTTGAACTACAAAGCAAGATCCTGTCCCAAAAAACTAAAAAATAAAACTGTTTGGTAGCTGGTAATAGTAATTCAATATTAAGAAGCCCTGAAGACACTGAAGTCTTAACTCATTATACTGAATAGAACCAGAGTTAGGTATTAGAATGCCATCAGTCTGGCACTCTGGAGTGATGAGACACTATTGAAAGCATTCAGAGGATTTAGAACAACTTCTGACTTGTATTTTTAGTCATATGTAGAATGTTGTGTTGCTGTGTCTTTAATGACAACACACCCAGATGTTGAGGTAGAGATCTTAAAAATAAAATGCATCGGGTCTGGGATTTAGCTCAGTGGTTCTGGCCTCCCTGCCTTGCAAGTGCAAAGGCCCAAGTTCCATCCTGGTAATCAGATACTACAGTGCCAGGCCTGGAGACCCACACCCACCAGCAATCAGAACCACATACCACAGTGCCGGGCGTGGTGGCTCACGCCTGTGATCCCAGCACTGGGGAGGCTGAGGCAGGAGGATTGCTGTGATGTGAGTCTGAGGCTGAGCTCCACCCTGTCTCAAAAAATAAATAAATGAAATAAAATGTATAGTCCTGTGCATTTAAACTCATTTTAAAAGTATGTATAAGTGCAGGAGACATTTCCAAGAGTATATTTTTAACCCCAACTGGCATTTTTTGTTTTTTTAGGGAAGAAACATAAAAATCATTCAGTTTTTCAGTGTAGCATCATTTCATACTTCACAATTGTATTGTTAATGCAACTTTTTTTTTTTTACTTAAGCATTATGTCATTGACGGCATTTAACATACTTTTGCTAATACAGATACACACTAGTAAGATAAGGATGATAGTTCACATTTGTTCTCTAATCATAAAATGACACTAAATTAACTCCTGTGTAGAAAGGTTGTTGGTTGCGGTTTTGTCTTTGATTTCAAGTTTGACAGATATTCCGTAAAACTCATTTATTATTTAATCTATAATTTTAGTACGACCTATCTGCCCTCTTACCACTTCATCTTCTACCTAAAAAGAACATTTTATCAAGTTCTCTGAAGCCCACTCTCCTTGTGAAGCCTATTGGTCCACCCCAAAGATTTTTTTTTTTTCCCCAAGTACTGGGGATTGAACTCAAGGCCTTGCACTTGGCCCACAGGTGCAATGACCCTGAGCTGAGCTACATCCCTGGCCCACACCCCTAGGAATTTGTATTATATAACTTACTTTTGTATGAGCTTTACTATAAGCTAATAAGTCTCCTGCACTCATTAGCTCATACATGAGCATTAATTTGCTGTTTTTGTTTTTTAACTCCCTGGTCACTTGTCAGTAATTTTGGGGAGTCATATCTCACTTTAACTGGATAAGAGTGCTTCATTCTAATTAACTAACTATAATATGAGGATGTCAGAGCACAGAGATCCTAATTGAATAACCAGGATGATACAGCTAGAAATGGAAAATTGGGGTTTCCAAGTTTTAGCTCTGGATCAATTTTTTTCCACTAACTTTCTGAAACTTCTTTCTATTGAATTGTCAAGTGTTTTTTAGTTAATGTTGAGATTAACATGATTTAGGTGAATTTCAGTTTCTGGATTCTAAATATATAGTGGAAAACATATAATCATTTAATTCCAGCACTATTTCTAAAAGCTTTTCATTTTATTCTCAGATGTGGAAATGTAAACTTTGCTAGAAGAACTAGCTGTAATCGCTGTGGTCGGGGTGAGTAGTTAAGGAAGATTTTATTAGTGCTCTATATACAGAATATTTCTTTATTTTCCATTAATATCATTATTTTTCTGTTTTCAGAGAAAACAACTGAGGCTAAGATGATGAAAGCTGGGGGCACTGAAATAGGAAAGACTCTAGCAGAAAAGAGTCGAGGCCTATTTAGTGCTAATGACTGGCAGTGTAAAACGTATGTCTTTCAAATTATTGACCACTTTTCCTTCAAATTATAATGTATCCATTCACTACTTACTAGTTTTCTGTTACTTGAGGTGTTTTGGTTGTTGTGCAGTCCATTTCCCATTTAAGTATAGTGAAAAGAAATTTTAGGTATTCTTTTAAACCAAGACTTAAAACTAATAGTAGTTGTTACTGTGATGGGCTGTGTATATCAGTAAATAATTATTTAAGATGAACTAATGAGAAACAGTATAATAAAAGTTTTTTAACTCCTTCGGAAGAAAACTCAGATTTTTAGCTTCTATTAATATGAGATACATCACAAAATTCATTTTGTCTGTTTTAAAAATAATTTTAGAATTTTAAAGGTTTGTTTAGTGTAAAAAATAATTCCTGGTTAGATAGGTTTTTTAAATATTTATTTTCAACTTCAGGCTTGGTTCTGTGTGGACTTTCCCAACTTCCATCTTTTCTGCCGTGCAGGTGAATCCTACATATATAAAAAAGAACTGAACCAGAAAAAGATCTTACATAAATTTCCAGTCTTGTAGATTTTAAGTTTGTAGTGGAAAATTTTCTCCCAATGCATTAAGTCAGGAGGCTTGATGTGCTATGGAATTTAGTGCTTATGATTCCTTGAGAGGAGGCAGTTTGACTTTATTTGAAGGCTATGACCCTGCTCTTCTTTGTGATGAATTTAGAAACTAAAAAATTCCTGAGACTTTTAACTTGAAGTAGTTAGTATTTGTTTTCTGTTTTTCAAAATGGTAGCAATTCTTCATATTTGAAGGTTTTATTTTCTGCCTATCATTTGTTCTATTGTTAGGAACCACATTCTCTAGACCAGTATATGTGTTCTTGATTTATATAACCCTTTAGTAAACATTGCTTTTGATAATGATATCATCCTAATTTGTATTTTGAAATTTGACATGTCTAATAATTTGTTTTTCTAATCATTCTGATATGGTATTTTGCATTTTTATAGTTGCAGTAATGTGAATTGGGCCAGAAGATCTGAGTGTAACATGTGTAATACTCCAAAGTATGCTAAATTAGAAGAAAGAACAGGTAAAACAACAACCACATTTTAACAATGATTTCTGAAAGAACTAAGAATTTAATTAGTCATAATAATATCATCCCAAAAGAGCCATAATACTAATTGAGGATGCAGCTTACCTTTTCACTGAGAAATTTTTCCTCTTGTTAAAAAATAATTTATGATTTTAGTTTATAAATTACAAGTAGGGAGCCCTATGTGGGGATATTAGTATACTTATAGACAGGCTTGCCACCTGCTTACCCACTGGATAATTGATAATGATACAGTATTTTTTATTCAATACAGTAGTACAACAGTATGGATAAAGGAGCATTTTAAAAGTTTTCCTCTGAAACTCAGGCAGACATTTTCAAACTTGACTATGTGTAAAATCATCCGAGAAACTCCAGAATATAGAAATTCTTTGGTGTAGAACATTTGTGGTTCTTTACAGATGTGTCCCAGAAACCCATAGATAATTAGGTGGTGGTCGATGGTCACTGACATAAATTACAGTTTACCACTTCTGTGTTGTCAGTGGTAAGATGAAACTGTTTATCTGGCAGAGCATACTTTTCCCGTTATCAGCAGTTAGCCCAACCATGTTATCTGTGTCCTTCAAATCCCTCTTTATCATTCATCTTTAAGTTTTATATAAATAGTGTGTCCCTGTCTTGTCATGAAAAGATAAACTGCCCAATGGTAGGCAGAGTTGGATGGGTTTTTGTATTTGTTTTTCCAAACTGAAAACTTTTGTTTAAAACTTTTTTCATTGTTTTTAGGATTAAAGCCTAAAATTGTAATCTCAAAAGTCTTTATTCAAATTCTCCTTGATTTACAGTATGACTCCTTTAAAGTTTCAGGATAGCAGAAGTTATAGTCCAGTACATTGGCAAATGTTGACAAGTGTTTATATTTGATTACCCTCTTATTTTACTATCTTCTTTCCATTCTTCTGATGTCCTGAACCTTTCCTGCCTACCAGTGCTTTGTTTTGTTTTTGTGCTATCAAGGATTGAACTTAGGACCTTACACTTGCCAGGTAGGCACAGAACCACTGAGCTGTGTCCTTGACCCTACCACTCTCTGCTATTGCTGATTATAGTTGAAGGTAAAGAGTAACTTACCTCTTGCTTTCTAGTTGGTCTTGGCCATTGAAATAAAGCTGTCCAAAGTTCATGATAATGTTAAGGCAGTGTGAATAAAAGAAAGCTCAAGGCACTCTCGGAAAGATTGTTCAGTTTTATTATGTGGTAGTTCATTCAACCATTTTCAGTTTCAGGGTTTGCAGTTTGAATTTCTGTCTTTTTTCTTTACCCTTAAGAGTAACTGTATAGAAAGTCTTAATACATTTAGTAATGATTCTTCAGAATTACTTTCTTAAAATAAATTCTAAAGAATGTTGTTTACTATGAAATCACAGTAAGTTTTGTTACTGTCTTAGTTTCTTCTCTGAAGTACATATTGTTCCCCTTTTGTCCCTTCATTTTGGTTATTACAACCCTAATCAATATCTTTATTTTAGACATGCTTGATTTCTTGTTGACCCTTACCTTTTTATATTTTATTGAGAAAAATTTGAAAATATTTTCGCATTAGCATTTTTGCTATAAATTTACATTCTTGATAGACTCTCATGTAGACCAGTATGAAGATTTTTTGTACTGTAGTCATTTATTGTAAAAATGTTTATAGACCATTATGCAGTTGGCTGGGATTACTTGAATAAGAAAACCACTGTTCTGTATGAGAAAGCTATATTTTACGCTAAGAAAAACAAATTCATCAGATAACAATTTGTTCTCATTCATAAATAGCTTTTGTGAGGACTCTGAGACTTGAAAAATATTTCATATATTGGATAAGCTTGTGGTTAGTTCGGAAAAAACACTTCCAGAATAGGTAAGGGCCATGTGAATCATGGGAGTTTATACTTTAATAATATGATTGGAAGAATCTGAGACATATTAAAGGGAGTGACAAAGTCATTTAATTTGAAACACTGTCACACTGATTTTTGTAGTAGGGAGATCACAAGAACAGAAGAAATTGTTTTTACACTCTTACAGTTTTAAAGTAGAATTGAAGCACACACACCATTCTCCTATTTAGTGTAGATGATATTCATGTTTTCTCATGGTAGAAGGCTTCTTACTGTGTTTCCCGTATATAAAGTATTTATGGGTTGGCTTTGTTATACAAATTCTTAGCACATATCTTAATCATCTTTTTGTTTTTAACTTACTATTTATTTTTCTGTAGCTTGTAGGAAAATATTAAATTGTTTGCCAAGACAGAATATCAAAAAGAGAGAAAAGTTGTTTTATTGGTGTGGTTTTCTTTTAGAAAGTAAAATGAAAATATGAGATTTTTTGAGACAGGGTCTCACCATGTAGTTCAGGCTGGCCCCAAGCTCAGCCTCAAACTCACATCACAGCAATTCTCCTGCCTCTGCCTCCCCGGTGCTGGGATTACAGGTGTGAGCTGCCACGCCCAGCGCTGTGATATGTGGTACTGATTGCTGGTGGGCATGAGTCTGCACCCCAGTATTGTATGTGGTTACAGGGGATCGAACCTGGGCCCTTGTGCTTGCAAGACAGGCACCGGAACCACTAAGCTAAATCCTCAGCCCAAAAATGTGAAATTTTTTTTATGCTCAGGACCGGCAAATTTAAAGTCATTTTGCCAGCTCATGAAGTTTTTAAACATGGCAATCACTGGCCCTATATATTGGTATTGCTGTAGAATATTAAATTAAATTATTTACTCTTGATCAGAGAATAGTGATTTTCTGGTCTTACTAATTTTTTAATGAAATATTTTTAACCTGAAGGTTTATATTTCAGGGAACTTGAATACTAAAAAGCAGTATCAAACCAGGGACAAAGAACAGCTTTTACTATGTCTTCTCATTACTGTAATCTTTAAGAATTAAAAGTAAAAATTTTTGCAGTTCTGCTTAATGACCCACTGCATTTTACTTCATCAAAATTTGTTTTATCAAAAGATTTTAAACTATCTAGACTTGGAAACAGGAAGATTTGATTCATAGTTCTTATTAAGCCTACTCTTCCAAAAAGAATTAAGATACAGTACCAGCAAAAATCCTTTTAAGACACAGTTATAGCAAAGCTTAAAGAAATGTTTTCCATTCATATATATCATATTTTATCTTTATATAGGAGGACAGTTTGAAGTTGAAGGGAGCTAGAAATATAGTCATGACTTTCCAACTAAGATATCTAATTTTGAGAATGGTCTCAATAGTGACTTTTAACTTGTTTTTAAAAGATTAGTAATGTAAAAGAGGGATAGGCATCTGCTGTTGATTAGATTTTCTGGTTTTTGCCGATAGTATAAACATAATGTTACTCAAATGAATTCTTACACCCCCTCTTTTAGGATATGGTGGTGGTTTTAATGAAAGAGAAAATGTTGAATATATAGAAAGAGAAGAATCTGATGGAGAATATGATGAAGTAAGTTATTTAATTTTACAAATTAGGAAAGTTGTTTAAAAATACCTTTAGTAAAGAGGAATATTTTAAATGTCTCAATGTAAGTAGTTTGAGACTTTTCCAGCTGCTTTACTATTTTGTGAGAAGTCGTAATCAAAGATTATTAAAGTAATCTTTCAAATACTGCTTTCAGTGCATTTCAGTGCATTTTCATTATAAAAATATATTGCAACTTTTTCTCTAGTTTGGACGTAAAAAGAAAAAGTATAGAGGGAAGGCAGTTGGTCCTGCATCTATATTAAAGGAAGTTGATGATAAAGAATCAGAGGGAGAAGAAGAAGATGAGGATGCAGATCTTTCTAAATATCAATTAGATGAGGTAAGCATTTGTGTCCCTCTGTCCCTTGTGTTTTACTGGAACGCGATGTGATAAGAGTGCCTTTGACATCCATAGACCTTTGAGGCAGATCCATGTCACAGCTGCTTCCTTTCTGCTGGGCAGAGTTTGTTTTAAAGATGTAAGACTGTTAAAGTTGGAAGCGTCCTATGAGGTACATATAAGTGGAGAAGGTAGTAGGAAGACAGAATGTGATACAGTTAACAGATACATAATAAGAGCAACCTTGATTTCAGCGGTAATTTCTGAGAAAGGGAAATTTGTGTTGAGACTAGAATGATGTGAAGGAGCCATCAGAAAGAGCTAGGGTCGGAGGACCTTCCAGCAAAGCAACAGTTGCCATCTATAAGTGAGGAACAAACCAGTGACATACACAGAAATATGTATCATACATAGGCCACTACAGTTAGACTGAAGGAGAGAACTGGAAGGACAACCCCCTTTTATTCTGTTCTTGTACGATCTGTGTGGCCAGAGAGTTAGCAGTTTATAGTCTGGCTCTCAGATATAAATTCAGGATACTTTTAAATGTGATTATAAGAGGCCTTGAAGTGCAAGTGTTTCAGACACAAATGAGTTATGTTTATCTGGTTTATTCTTTAAGGTGTTAAGTCTTAGTACATTGAGATACTAGAGAGGCAGAGTGGATTTCCAGAGATAAGGGAATGAGGTAAGAGATCACTACAATAATACTTTACAGAAAAAAAGGACAAAATTTCTAACTTAGTCTCAAAGTAGAGAATCAGGGACTTATAAGTAGCTAGAATTGAAAATGCTATACCTAACTTGGTAAGTGATAACAGATTGTGACGAGAGAATGAATATAACTTATAATTTTACATCTGAACTAACATTGTCATCTAATCTGTTTAGCTGAAATGAATTAATAAATTTCAGAATTGAGAATGAATTATTTTTGAGGTACTGATAATGATACTTGAATATAAAGAGTCTCCTACAAGGACCTGTTCATCTTTCCTAGTAGATACTACTAATATTTAAAGGTCTAAGTATACACTTGAATTTTTACTAGGATGAGGATGAAGATGATGCTGATCTCTCAAAATATAATCTTGATGCCAGTGAAGAAGAAGATAGTAATAAAAAGAAATCTAATAGAAGAAGTCGATCAAAGTCTCGATCTTCACGATCTTCATCTCGCTCATCTTCCCCCTCAAGTTCAAGGTCTAGGTCCAGGTAAACGGGTACAGGTCAAGGGTAACACCAGTCAAAATGTCAGTATCTAACTTCTTTATTTATAATTTTTTGTTGTTTTAACTAAATGGCTTTACTTTCTACATTAAAATTTTCATTCCTGTCACCATTTAAATGTCTTTTCATCTTGGTGCCCTATAGATATGTTCAGTACTTTGAAAAATGCAAACTCTTACTATCAAACTTCTTCCCCAGTTGTAGCTTCATACCTTTTACTGGGATAGACTCAAGACTATAGTTAAATCACTGAGCACAGTGATATTAAGTGTCTGAATAGGTAGCTTACACTAGGTAAATGAGAGATTAATTCAAGATGTTAAAACTACTATAGAGATGTAGGCATTTTGAGTTAATTACTTACAGTTTTTAATACTTCAATAAGATGTCAGTATTACAAAAAGAAAACTCATTCAGTCCTGTAGTTCTGCTGACTTCTCATAATTTTGGGATGTCTTAATTAAAAAAACTGTCTCGGTATTGTATTTGAGTATTCTTTTGTTTGTTCATATGAAAAGTATATCCTTTGCTTATATAAATAAAATTTTAGCTGAGAGAGAACCAGTGCCTTAAATAGGCTTCACTATGAACAATATTTGAATAGTAGACATCCCTCTTAAAAAATCCTATTCATAGGTAATATCACAGTAATTGATTTTAAACATAATGTAGGAATAAATTGTTAATCAGAACTTTTAACATTATTTATGAATTGAATACAATAGAAAGCCTGAAAGCATAAAATTGCAATTATAAAATAATTTTCAGATAGAAATGTAATTATGCCTTTCTGTGAATGGCGCAGTTTGTGTATGACCATAGCAGGATTAATAATATATTTTAATCCACTGAAAGTACAAAGCAAAGCATAATGATCAAAAATTATTAGCATTTAATATGTAATGCTAGATAAACACCATGGAAATAGAATTAGTTTTAGGAACACTAAAAAAATTAAGTCAAAAACTACATTCTGTCTTCTGGATGTGTTTAGTCCTGGGTGACTTCTAATTATATTCTTAATGATTTTAGTGTAGTTTAAGCAATAAAAAGTAATAGTTGGTTTTTAAGTCTTATTAATAAAAAGCTTTGTTAAAATAACTTTGTTTTGAAAATGTGTATCTTGTACATTTATTTTTATATGAAAGTGAACTCTAATGCATATTCTTCTTTCAGTGTTCATATTGCAAAGCCCAGTTAAATGGTCCTGGAAAAAAAAATGCTTCCATGTTGTTCCAGGTCCCGTTCAAGAAGTTCTTCCAGTTCGCAGTCAAGATCTCGTTCCAGTTCCAGAGAACATTCGAGATCTCGTGGGTCGAAATCAAGGTGAATGAGGTAGCATCTCTCTGTAAAGCAGAGAGAAAAAATAGGCTACAGAAGATGTTGCTGCTTTTCTCCCCCCTTATTTTGCTTCTACTTATCAATTTTATTTCAGCATTTGAAAATTAATGTACTTGGCCTCAGCTTAATTTTCTCACTGTGAAGTGTTTCCATTGCCAGCTATGTGCCAAGACATTCCCATGATTGAATTGAAGTGGTTGTTTCACGTTATGTATGCCAAGTTTATTATTTTGGTAATGATGTGAAGTAGAAAGGTGAACCAAGTTTACTCGTCAGGTCACTAGTATATTAACATTTTTATAGATTAGTTCAAAATAAATATTAGAAATGATCATTTTATTGTTAAAAGGAAAACAGTAACTGTTTTAAACTGTTTTTAAAACAGTTGTTTTACAAGCCAAATCCTAACGGAAGCAATTTTGTTATTTGTATTAGGTAAATTTTATGTGGAGTGTTAGGTACATTTTTTCAATTTTAAGTAACACTATGAACAATATTTGAATAGTAGACATCCTTCTTAAAACTAAATCAGGTATAGCCAGATGAAGTGATACAGCCTGTAGGCCCAACATTCAGAGGACTCAGGCAGAAAGGTGATTGCCAGGAGTTTGAGGCCAGCCGGCGCTACATAGTGAGTTCAAGGACAGCCTAAACTACATGGCAAGACTATCTCAAAAACAAAAATCTACATCATGTACAACATGGTTGCTTAGTTTAGGTAGAAAGCAGTCTTAATCATTACTGTTAACCTACGTTGCATATAATTAAACCATAAAGGGGTACTGTTTTGTCAAAAAACTAGTAGTTACTCTCTGGAAATAATAGTCAAAATGCTGCCTTTGATTTTAAAGTTAATTTATTGTGTACTAAAGGCATTACACGTAAGTACAGAAAAACTGAAATCCATCATGAAAATTCATAGTGAGGTTTAATAATGGCACTTAATTACTAGCTTATTTGAGCCAAAGCTAGCATTTCAGAGTGCTATAATTTAACTGTATTACAGAGGAGAATGATATACATATCTGTATTAACTCAATACAAAATAGAGATGTTTTTTTCTTATTGTGTATTAATATTAGATGTTTTACTTTAATGCCTCTTAAACGAAAAACCTTAAGTTTTGGTATTCCTTTTGGGAAACACTGTAATTACGGTTTACAGAGCAACCTTCATATTCTTCCAAAACATTTTTATTGCTCATAACTTTCCAAAGAATTCTCCTTTTGGGCTTTCTGGTTTTATTTTAAGCCCAAAGGCGAATTTTTTGGGATGTTTGAGCCAAATTCCTTCAACCAAAATATGTAAATGAAGAAAAATTTTTCTTTTAATTATTGCACATTTACTTCTGCCTGAAACATGTGAATGTCAACATGTCATATTTCATAAGCAGAATTACTCCATAAAAATAAATAAATACTGTAAACATAAGTCTTCAAGTTAATCATCTTTCTTTGGATATTTAGCAGTTTCCTATAGTTAATGTTCATTCTTGTTCCTGTACCATATCACTCATTTTTCTACAACATCTTAATGAGTTGTGTAATTCCACAAGGAAATAATACATATGTTTTCCTCAGGAAGTTATATATAATACGCATTCTCCCCAAATGCAAGGAGGTGTTTTCTGAGTATTAAACCACACAATTATAGTTATTTGTTGATTTTACCATTTATATACTTTAAATTGAGATACTTTAAACGTAGAAAAAAATTCTGTATAAGCTGATTTTCATTTACAAGCAGTCAATGCTTGACTCTTATAAGAGATGTAATTAAAATAATCGTATTTAAATAGAATATTTTCATGGTTGATCCAGAAGTCTTCTGTTGAGTATAAGCAGTAAGTATTCTTTCTTACAGAATTTTTATAGCTATAAATTCTGGTTTACTTGTTTTTGGAAACAGTAATTTTCTTCATTTCTTTTTTTAATGAAATGTTTGATTTGTTTCTCAATCAATGAAGATCCAGCTCCAGGTCCCACAGGGGCTCTTCTTCCCCACGAAAAAGATCTTATTCAAGTTCATCATCTTCTCCCGAGAGGAACAGAAAGAGAAGTCGTTCTAGATCTTCTTCTCCTGGTGATCGAAAAAAAAGACGAACAAGATCACGGTCACCCGAAAGGTTTGGGTTTCTGTAGAAATAAGAATGGGTGTTCTTAAAGTGTATTAGACAGGCTTCCTAGTCAGGGGTTATTATCTACCTCTTTTTTTCCAACTTTAAATTATACTTACCTTTAAAAGATCAAAAACAAGATTACTTTGTTTAGCTTTGTACTTGAATCAAGTTTAAAAATAAATTGTTGATCAAACCATTTTCTAATAATTGTTTAAATTTTATTTCCATTTATATTATAGCCAACTCTCGGTTATTTTTGTCTCCTAAAGATTGCAGTTCAGAAGTTGTATGTTGATTTGAAGTAATTTGCACATTGATTTTTATATTAATTATGCTGTTGTCAGTTAAATATTCAAAAGAGTAGAGATTTCAGGGAATTTAACAAAATGCTAAAGTATTAGATCATTGGAGATCTGTCCTCCTTTAAATATATATAAATATATTTGCATTTCCATAGCAAATTGTTTCTTGCCCTTGATCTATCAGGAAATTATAGTTTATTGCAGTCCAGATCCATTTTTTTTTTAAAGAAGTACCTTTATTAAGTCATTTTGTCTATATTGACATTGTAAAATTTTGAGTAGTACAGTTATTAACTGTCAGCCATTTCTGCAACAGGCTGATATTAACTCAATTCTATCATTTTTTTCTTGATTCTCAGTGTCTTAGTTGATTATTTTAATAGCTTCATTTATAATTTTGTAAGTTGGCCATATCTGCGTAGCTTGTAAAAAGATAGTATTATAAACGATGATAATAGCTGGGTTTACTAGTAGGATTATCTCATTCCTACTTGGACAAAATGATTAGATTTGCTTCTTCACATTTTGAAACTCTTATTACACATTGTCTTGTTTTTGTGTATTTGTTTCTATAAGAAAATTACTCTGTACTTGAGTGAAATTCATTCTGTTGCTTTCTCATCACTTCGGCAAATTTTTATCTTAGCCACATATAACCCCCCATTTTGTTGTCATCTAAACTTAATGAACATGTTCTCTATTCCATAAGCCAGGTGATTGGTGAAAACACTAAACAACCCTGAGCCCAGGGCCAACCCCTACGGAACACCACTACTTTACCCAGGTTGATATTGAATTATTCATATTAGCTGCATGAATATAACACTGTAACTAATTGTACAGTCATTTTGTGTGACCTAGATTTCCAAACATAGTTATTTGTGATATATTTTCTCATACACAAATAGAAGCCTTGCTATATCTATTTTATATATAGGCTTATTACACTTTATATAGTACAGCAGAGAAATTGGTTTAGTTACACTTCCCTTACCAAGTTTACATATCTTTGTTGTACATTATATGTAATCTTATGAATTTTTGCAAGGCTTTCCTTTACTACCTTAAATAATTGAGAGGTGGCTATATTTTGAAATGATAAGATTCTTTTAAAGTGCAGAGGAGAGGGCTGGGGATTTAGCTCAGCAGCACCACTTCTGCCTGGCAAGCACAAGGTCCTGAGTTTGATCCCCAGTACCAAAAACTAAAGTGTAGAGGATTTTGATTACAAGTATACCATTACTGGGCTCACATTTGAAGTGTAAATACCAGATAATTTTGTTTATGTAAGCTTACATCTTAATTCTGAATTATTCCTTTTACCAACCTCATGGTATTTTTGTAATCTTTAGAATGAAATGCCGAAATCTACCTGTAGCTTGCTAGTTTGCCTGCTCTCTGTTATGTCTTACAGGCACCACAGGTCATCTTCTGGATCATCCCGTTCTGGTTCCCGTTCAAGTTCAAAAAAGAAATAATGTATTAAAATTTACATCTTAAAAAATTCAGTACAGTGCATGAAATACGTTTTAAGAAGTTGATGTCTTACTCAGAAGTGCTAAATCTGCTCGTAGAGGTGCATGCCTTTATCATTTTCCAGGATGATACAATGTGTTTCTTTGTGAAATTAAAAGTAAATTGCATTTTAAGCCATAATGTACCAAAGTAGAAGCTCTTTTGTTCATTATTTACATTCACTTACCTAAAACCATCTCAACTTCTGCAGTACTCTTTGGGGAAAACTTGATATATTGACCTGGAAAAGAAGTTAAACTATATTTTTAATTCTTGCCAGAGAGATTCCTGCCATAAAAATTTTAAGTTTTAAAGCAGCTGAAACTTCATTTTAGATTCCCTATGCTTTGGATGCCTTAGAATCATTCATTGTCTCTTATGCAGTTTTATACTGGTTTTGCATCGCCACATTTAATATAGGCAAATCTTAGGGATCACAGGAGCAAAGTGTTAGGCATTTCCTTTTAGTACCCATAATTTGGGCAAGAAAAGAAAGTCCTAGTAGTTATCTGTTCTCTGCTAATATGCTTGCTTGTCTCTCAGAATGTTTATTCTGAGTAAAAACTTTAAAAGATGTATACAGCACTCTTCTAGGAAAAACTTATTTAAGTAAATGCAGTAGGTTAGAAAAGGCTAAATTGTACTTGACAAACAAATAGAAGAATGATTTTGGAGGGCATTTCTATTTTTGGTCAAGGCCCAGTAGAGACCCATGAATTGAAGTGAATATTGTCTTGAGATGTGTAACTTTAAACATATGACATAACATTTTCTTCTGGATAGCAACTGAATGCTTACCTCTGCATGAAAAAAACAAAAATCATTTTTCCATTTTACATGAAAAAAACATATGGCTTAAAATGCTTTCAGAATTTTATTTCTCTGAATTAAAATCTGATCATAAGCTCCATTTTGTTTTCTGGTTTGAAAAAAAAGGTTTCTCTTAACAGTACCTTCAGTGACAATTCAAGGTAAGTATATGAAGGGAAATCAGCAGTTGTGCTTGGGATCTTTTTGTTATGGTGTACTGATTTCTCTTGTTTTTTGACATTGTCTGCCGCAGTTTGAATAAAAACAAGGTGTTTGGTCGACATACCAAGCAAAATTATATTTGTTTTTTATTTTAAAGTGTTTTCAGCTGACTTAAAAATGAATACAAAATATCTTATGTAGAAATATTTTGATAATATTTTTACAATAAGCTTTCCCATGTTTTTTGTTCTAATTTCCTTGCTACATTGACTATAGCTTGCACAAGAACTTTTACTCTTGTAATTGTGCCTCAGACTTTTCGGAAGTCCACCTTCTGAGTTACCCAGAAGTTCTTCTAGATTCTACATGTTACCATTGCTTTATTCTTGTGCTTTCTGTGTTTAAAACTTCGACTGTACTAATCAATTGCAAAGTTTAGCTAATAGGAGTTGATAGACAATTCAGATGATTATGATTTCATTTGGTTTAAGCTGTACTAGTTCATTTCATAAGGAAATGATGCTGTAGAAAAATGTAAATAAAGTCTGTGAGTCAAGCATCAAGTGGTGTTTGTTAGAAATAAACTAGAAATTTTTAAACTGTGACCTAATGTGCTTTTTTACCTAACTAGTTTTCCTTTTAATTGTTCATTTTTTTAATCTCTTTGTATTTGAGTTTTCTGGGAGCACTTGGTTTTAAGCATTCAGAGACCATGATCACTGCATGACCTGGGATACTCACAATTCTCCATTGCAAGTTTAGTATGTGAGATGATTTTTACATATGTAAAACTCTTCTAAAGATATGCTAATGTTCATCGGGCACCAAATATACATATCTGTACATATCTACCAGATTGTATCATTTTGAAATGTCAAACCACTTCACTATCTCACATATTTCACACTTACCAGGAATGTGAGGAACATTTAGATTTCTCATTTGCCTTCCTACTAAGAAAAAAAATCTGATTTATCTAGAATTGAAATGCTCTCTAATATTCAGGTCACACTGCTGTATTAATGGTACCCACTTGCTGCTTTGGCTAATAAGCTGGAGCACTGTACTTGACTCCTAAATTGTCCTGTGCTAAACAGGTTTTCAGTGATGCCTAGTTTGGTTCATTGAGCATTGATTGACTCCTAAATCAGATTTCAGAAAGTTCTTAGTTATAGGAAAATTTGGCTTATGTCATTTCTTTACCACCTTTCAGTGCTGTCCAGAATTAACCTAAAATCATTTACATACAATGAAAATTCATATCTTTTTATTCATACCTCTCCCACAAGCCCAGAGTTCATAGTCAAATCTATAGGTTAGCCTTGCTGAATAAGAAACAGGTTTTCACCAAGAACACACTGCAGCAGCCTCATTTGCTGTACTAGAATGCTGTGCCTGCAGAACATGCGTGGAATTCCTAGAGATTTTCTTGCCTTAAGATCCCTAAGCTTTCATTTTTAGTGAGCATTCAGTGTTCGGTGAAAAAGTCAGCTGATACGTTACTTTTCTGTATTGGTTTTGACTGGTCACAGTTTTCCCCCCAAACAGTTTAACTGCTAAAGTTTATATTTGAATTCATACTTGTAAGAAGGGCCGCTGTACAAACCAGTTGGTAGACTTATGTGTCAAGGCAAACTTTCTTTTCCCCTGTTAAAGCTTCATAAGGTCTTTTCTTCACAAACAAGACAATGAAGTTTCCGTCCAGCTGTGCTTCAGTGGGAGATAAGAGTCCTGAGAAGTTGTGTGCAAATTTTTCTGGCAATTACACATGAAAATGTGCTCTTTGTTGAACCACAAAACAGTTTTGAACAGATTTACATCAAGGTTTTCTGACCCGATGGTTAAGCTGGGAATGAGTAACAAAACTAGGCAGTAAGACTTTAGAATCACTTCCTATTGAGAATAACTGATTTGGTAACACTGGTGGGGGTAAGCTGGGAGATGGGCCTTTGACATCTTGGAATGGGGAAACTGAGTCAAAAATCCACTGTAGGGCTGGGGATTTAGCTCAGTGGTTCCAGTGTCTGTCTTGCAAGCGCAAGGACCCAGGTTCGATCCCCGGTAACCACATAAAATACTGGGTGTGGAGACTCACCCCAGCAGCAACCAGTACCACACACCACAGTGCCAGGTGTGGTGGCTCACGCCTGTAATCCCAGCACTCGGGAGGCAGAAGCAGGAGGATTGCTGTGATGTGAGTTTGAGGCTGAGCTCAGAGCCAGCCTGAACCACAAAGCGAGACCCTATCTCAAGAAAAACCTAAAAAAAAAAAAAAAATCCACTGTACTTTCACTTCATGAACACAGAAGAGTAAATAATACACAGATTGAAGAATGAGAAGCAACAGTTGGAGCAGAAGACTGAGCCAGGGTCGGTCCTTCCACCTGTAACACCAAACATCATTTTTCAGTATATTAGCTGCAAGGCTGTGGAGGCCGGTGGTAGTCCGAGAAGCAGGTGCAGCTCCTGCATCCTTCCTTCCAGTTTACTCCCTTGAACAAGTGCAGGTCTTCTCAGGAGCTTTTCTGTGGAGCCAGGGGACATGAAAGAACAGGACTCAGATGGGCATGGAGGACCAAAGCATCACAGGCGTGTGTGGAAGGATTCGGAGGGTCCTTAAGTCTAAAGTATCGACCTTGTGGGAACCAGAACTGCTAGAAGCTCTTGATAACGTCAGACTGGGAACCACACAGGGAAGACTCAGTAAGATTGCTCAAAGCCGAGAATAGGAAGATTTTAAAAGGGAGAAGGAAAAGCTTGTGTAAGGAATAAGGATAGGAATTAGCCAACTTGTAAAGAGGACTGCAACCTGAAGAGTCCTGGCACACAACAAGATTTGAAAATAATAGGCTAAATATGAACTTATTTAAAACGTACTTTTCGGCACAGCAAAATGGACAAGAATCTAGGTCTACGCAAAGCATAAAACTATAAAATGCTGTTCCTCTTTAAAAATCATTTAAAGGAAACTATGGTGAGACATATACACAAATGATAAGGCCAATGAATGAGGAAGTATAAGTGGTTACACAGCGCATGATAGTCTGCAAGCATCCCAGTACTCGAAGCTGTAAGGCCTGGATCAGCCTAGTGAAGTGCTGTCAGATGAGCAGGTGTGGAGTCCTGGAAATTTCAAAGAACAGTTAGCCGCATGTAGCAGGGTGAGCACTGTTGGCAGTGCTCATTAATGGACTGAAGTTACTATATTACCTCTGGTACCACTTTTCAGTAAATTAAAGGTAAGAGACAAATTCTTGAGCACACTCAGACACTGGGAAGGACTTCAAATTGTTAATAGAGTAATTACAGATGTTCCTCATTTAATGACTAGACATTGCACTGTTCAGTTTTACTATCTGCAACTCAATTTACAACTTTCTTCCTTTTATATATTTCTGTACATTTTGTTCAGAGCTTTAATATCTTCCTTGTTTATATACTACTGTAAATTTTGCTGATTCTACATGGTACAGTACAGTTTTGTGTTCTGTTACACATTATAGAACTGCGTGTGAGAGTTACACAGCAGATAAGAGCAAAGTCACTAAGTTGGGGTTTCGAGCATGTCTTTGTTTAGAGTATTGCATACATGCTACATTCATTTCCTCAGTGACCAATTAATGACCCACTTGCACAAACAACTCGTTAAAGAATGCCTGTAGTCTGTTGTATTTTGGGAACATTCACTAAGCAAGTTGTGCAAATAAAATCTTCGTGAAAACACATCTTGAAAATACATTTCTATAATATCTGATAGAACAGAAAGGGAGCTACCTGACATTTCCAAAAGCTATGTGATTTGCCTGGTTTTATGTGTCAGGGAAGTAATTTGGACCATGGTCTTAGATCTATTAATCACTTGATACAGGCAGAACAGCTGCGCCAAAGGGCTAGAAAAACACATCGGTGCACTCAGCTCATGTTTAAGGACTGTTGGGTCCAACAGTTCATCGGTGATAAAGCTGATTCATTTGTAGATAAATACGTTCTTAGATTTAAACTAGAGATGACATTGCCTTTGAAACTTTGTGATAGGTAGGAATGCCTCATGAACACAATTATTCTTGGCTCTGATTGTTTTCTGTTTTTGTCTTATCCTGACTAGTAAGCTCCTTTGCCATGTACCGTACATGCCTGTCTACCCTCTAAGCTTCTTGGTCTCCGTAAATGGCAGCCTCACTGTCTAGGATGTTTGGCATTTCCTGTGACTTACAGAGCCAAGCAGGTCCGTGGTTCGCTGATATCTCAGCAGTAGTCTGGTTTCACTGGTCCTTGCAGTGACCTGCAGATGTTCATTAGTGAGCCAGAATTGCACATTTAAAACACAGCTAGCCATAGCAACTGACCAGTGTAAACTTGAATTTATGAAAGTTTCTAAGATGTCAGGAAAGGGTATGTGATAAAATACAGGAATTTTTTGATTTGCTAAAGAGTATTTTTCTGTATCATTGCTGTCATAAGATACCCTGGGTTTTCTGAAAATATTCATCCCTGACTTTAAGGTGAGGGATTGATTAATACTGCCTGAACCTCGGTGATGATTTGTGGCTACTGTATTCTATTTTAAAGGTTATTGGAGACCTTTTTTTTTTTTTTTTTTTTTTTTGAGACAGGGTCTCTCTTTGTAGTTCAGGCTGGCCCTGAGGTTAGCCTCAAACTCACATCACAGCAATCCTCCTGCCTCTGCCTACCGAGTGCTGGGATTACAGACATGAGCCTCCATGCCCGGCCCTGTGGTATGTGGTACTGATTGCTGTTGGGCGTGAGTCTCCATGCCCGCCATTGTTATATGTGGTTACTGGTGATTGAACCCGTGTTCTTGCACTTGCAAGGCAGGCGCCAGCATCACTGAGGTAAATCGCTGGCCCTGCCAAATGCTTATGATTGCAAACAGTCATTCTGTGAGCCAAGGTATTGCTGTACATATACAATTCTTAATTTAGAGACTATTTCTTTTAATGACCTAGGCACAGGATCAGAACTCAGTCATGAGGATTGTTTCCGTATCAGTATTTGAAAATTTACCCAACAAATCCCTTATGATCATGAAAACTGTAAAGTATTTCTATTTTCTACAGGCTTTTAATGACCCTACCTCCATGGCAAATCATATTGATAAAACTAAAGCTACTGGGAAATCAAAAATGTTACAGTTTTGATCTAAATTGGCCCCAACAGGCTCACGGTTGGGTGGTGAGAGTCACTAGGGACAGGAGTGTGGAGAGTATATCCTTGTGTCCTACCTCCCTTCTCTGCGCTCTGGCCCCTGTGCCTGGGCACAGCTTTCTGCTGCCTTGCCATTTCATTTCTGCTTTGGAACAAGTTATCTTGGACTAAACCCACTGGAACTGTGGGCCAAAACGTACCTCTCCCCTAAGTTGTGGCTAACAGGTATTTTGTCCCCATCATGGGAGAAAGTGACAAATTCAGAAAATCGGCATCAGGAGCAGACTCTGCAGTGACTGTCTGACCATGTGGTTCAGAAGTCCCTGGAACTGGTTTGCGGGAGGAGTTTGGGAAAAGAGATGTGGGCAGGAGACCCAGAATGCTGTGAGCAGTGCTCGATGCGCGGTTCTGGTCAGATGTCAGAGTACCAGTGCATATGGCCCAGGCTAACGGGTTGTCGGTACCTGAATTAGGAGCCGCGTGTGTTACACTAAGCAGAAGACTTGGCTACGTTTTCCCGGTGTCCTGAAGCTGAGAGACTAGTTCAAGGATGGCAGACTACCATTCAAGGCTGAGTACTGCCGGCTGCTCTTAGCCGGACCTACAGTAAGAGTCCGGAGCTAATGGCAGAAGTTAGGAATTTAGAAAGTTTGCACTTTCACTAGAAAGTTTGCACCTGCAAAGATGGAGGAAAGGTTAGCAGAGAAAAGCTGCGTGCTTCATACAAGGCAAGAAGAGAGATAGCTTGCAGGCATCCACAAGTCAGGAAGCCACCCGTTACAAGCTCAGTCCCTGGACACCTGCTTGCTCAGAGCAGCCACCCCGTGTCCCCAGCCTCAGCCGTCCGGGCACGCGGGCTGCCGCAGCCCCTGTCCGACGGGCCAGGCCGGGGCTTATCGCGGTGGCACCCACATGCTACCAGATTTTCGGGCACATAAAGCACAAGAGTTCTGGGGTCGTAGAATCTTCCATCCATATTTCAAAAGGCTTTGAAGGTCAGCCCCCGCCCCGAAATGGTTACAGTCCGAGCAGGAGCCCGTGATGGACAGTGACACCCCAGCACTGCCAGCCGGCGGCCGGCCGCTCCCCTGCCCTCCGGCCGCTGTGGGAGCTGTGTTTCCCCCCGCGCCCCGCGGCTTCCGCCCGGAGGCCAAGCGACTGTGGACTGAGCGCGCTGAAACAGACAGAATAACCTCGCTTCCTCTAAGGGCTGGTTGTAACAGGAAAGTGACTAATGCAGAGTGCCTGTTTCACTTTTTTGTAATACCTATTGGGAGAACACGTCTGAAACAAAACTTCATTGTTTATTGCTTTATGCAATAGAAGTTTTCTAGTCCATCGCCTTGACCACTCGGCCATAGTTCACAGTAACCATAGTTCACAGAGAAAAACCTCAGGTACATTCCATTATGAGTTGGTGGACCTGATTCTGGAAAGGTAGGTACCGGTTTGGGGCGGGTGTAACCAGGTTTTGGGGTGTGTGTTTGTGTGTGTTTGTGTGTGTGTGTGTGTGTGTGTGTGTGTGTGTACGCGCACGTGCTGGCATCAAACTCAGGGCTATCTGTATATAGTAAGTGACTCTGCCCCCAGACTACACCCATGTCTAATATTTCTTGATGCAAATCCAGTAGAAGTAAATATCAAAATTAACTTTAGCTAAATTGTGACTATAAAACTATGCAAGAGGGATAAAACAATTTTTTAAAATATGGGAAGAATTTAAAACAAGTGAATTTATGCTTTAAAAGGTTTTGAAACATTTGAACCTGTGATCTTTCAGTTTAATCCTCCACTAATTTTATGATTACTCAGATGTAAATTTGTGATCTCGAAGGAAGACAAAGTGGCCACAGTTACACGATGATAAGTAAATCCAGGAAAGAAATATGTTCGCTAAGGGAAGCATTCAATCAACAACCGTTTTGAATTTTCTGTGAACGGTACTGCGTGTCATTTGCCTTTGGGCCAGTAGAGGGCGCCGGTGTCTCAGGCCCGCGCAGTCCAAACACTTGGCTGAGCAGAGCCTGCGGAATCCTAGCATCTTCCTCTCCTGCTACTCCTCGCGTCTGCAAAGTCACCTGTCTACAAGGTGAACAGTTACAAAGCACATAACTCAAGATGAAAGGAAATGCGGGGAGAAGGGAAATGCTTCGCTGAAGATCCAAAATGCAGCACGTTGATTGTGCGGGTGCCGGGGAGAACATTAATGCTTCGCTGACATGTGACCCGACACTTGTCACCCTTATGAAGTCAGCGGGCCACGGTCGCAGAGCAACAGAAGTTTTCTAATCCATCGCCTTGACCACTCGGCCACGACTACCCACGTCAGAGGAGTAGTTTTAAGGAAGTAAAATATTTGTAAATACAAACAAAATGAGAGGTAAGAGCTTCCCTTGCTGTATGAACTGTGAAATGTTCTTCAACTTTTAAATAGTGCATTACACCAAAGTTTTACTAATTGCTGAAAAATTAAGTGATGCGCACTTTTATCTAAATGCACGTTTTTGACCTAAGGAAGGAATCAAGCATTATTTTCTAAAAGTCACTATTCTACAAAAAGACTTGTCCCAGTATGAATTGAAGATGAATTAAAAGTGAGAAAAAGTTTAGGGCAGAGTTAAGAAGTGAGCTGCATTGCTGTTCTTTCCAAGCTCTTATTGTAATCATGACATCTTAATAAATAAAACAGGAAGGTTTTTAAAAATGAAATGGCAGCAAAACGCAAAACATGAATCTGTGGCCAGTTGCAGAAGAATCAAAGCAAAGCTGGTCCTTGTCATTCTTGCTCCCGGCGCGGCAGCCCAGGGCCTGCTCCGGAGTCCGGTCAAGCTGCACAGTCTGTTAGCTCTGAGTTTTTTAAATATGGAAAATTTGGTTTGCAAGGAATTTTCAAAGTCTTTTTATTTCCTTGCCCACTCGAGAAGGTAGAAATACCCCTCTGCCAAGATCTGGAGAAGACTGGCTTCTATATTTTTTTCTCTCTTTCAATTCGTTTATCGCCAGGCCTGTTCGGGGATCACGCCCTTGCCCGCGGAGCCGCGACCTGCGCGTAAACCTTGCTCCATCGTCCTCCCCTGCCGCCCTTTTGCAGAAGGTCTCCCCATTTCTTTTTCAATCTTCTTGTTTCCTACTAGGTGCCTTTTATTTTGTTCTTTACACTTGGAGTTTCTCACATAAGAGAAACCGCTCGATATTTAACTTGTATGTCCGGTTTATTTCACTTAACGCTACGGTCTCAAGGTGCGTCCGTTTTCCGACAGTGACTCGCGTCTGTCCCTTAGTGCCCAGTTAACAGTAATTTTCATCTGTTAGGACAGCTTGGTGTCCCTGTCCAGAAATGCTTCAAATAAGACAGCGACGGGAGCGGCTCGCAGGCGCCGGGCTCACGCTGTACCGTCTGGGCCACTAGACAGTTACCTAAAAACTGGGGCACATGGTCACAGCAGCAGAACTTCGGGGGGTCTGCGCGTGACAATGAGCAGCCGAGAAAATGCGCACGCAGTGCGGGCGACGCCACCAGACGCTTACGCCTATTCACCGGGCAGAGCCCCAAGGTCCGGCGGTTTCTGCTCCAGGCTGGGGAGAGGCGCAGGAAGGCGGCGGGGCCTCCGGGTCGCCTCCCCCGCCTGTCACTAGCTGAGGCCCGGGCGGCTGCCCCCGCCCGCGCCCGCTCTTTCCCGGGCCCGGGGCCGGTCGGGCTCGGGCTCGGGCGGCGCCAGGTGCCCGCGCGTTCGCAGGCGCCCGTCCGCGCTCCGCTCGCGTCTCGGGTCACCATCGGTCCTGCCCCCCGGCGGCGCCGGGGTCTCGCAGCGGGAAGTCCCTGGGCTCGGCGGGCGGCGTCTGCGTCCCGCGGCGGGAGGGGCCGCGGCCGGCCACACCCCGGGCCCCGCCTCCGGCCCTGCGCGGGCGGCCGGTGCGCGGGGGACGAGCGGCCGCCGCACCATGGAGCGCAGCCCGGCCGGCCCGGGCCTCCGCCGGCGCCCCGCGAGCCGGCCGTCCCCGCCGCTGCGCTGCAGGCCCCGACGCCGCCGCGCCTCGAAGGCGACATGAAGGGGGCCAGGGGCGACGGCGGGGCCGCCCCGTTCTGCGCCCGCCTCAACCACTCGGACCCGGGCCTCTGGGCGCCCGAGCGCTCGGCCGCCGCGCGCGGCAACCTGACCCGCGCGCCGGGGCCGGGCGAGGACTGCGGGTCGGTGTCGGTGGCCTACCCCATCACCATGATGCTCACGGGCTTCGTGGGCAACGCGCTGGCCATGCTGCTGGTGTCGCGCAGCTACCGGCGCCGCGAGAGCAAGCGCAAGAAGTCCTTCCTGCTGTGCATCGGCTGGCTGGCGCTCACCGACCTGGTGGGGCAGCTGCTCACCAGCCCGGTGGTCATCGTCGTGTACCTGTCGCAGCAGCGCTGGGAGCAGCACGACCCGTCGGGGCGGCTGTGCACCTTCTTCGGCCTGACCATGACGGTGTTCGGGCTGTCCTCGCTGCTCACCGCCAGCGCCATGGCCGTGGAGCGCGCGCTGGCCATCCGCGCGCCGCACTGGTACGCGAGCCACATGAAGACGCGCGCCACGCGAGCCGTGCTGCTCGGCGTGTGGCTGGCGGTGCTCGCCTTCGCGCTGCTGCCCGTGCTGGGCGTCGGCCAGTACACGGTGCAATGGCCCGGGACCTGGTGCTTCATCAGCACCGCGCGAGGGGGCAACGGCACGGGCTCCGCGCCCGACCGGGGCAACCTCTTCTTCGCCTCCACCTTCGCCTTCCTGGGGCTGCTGGCGCTGGCCGTCACTTTCGCCTGCAATCTGGCCACCATCAAGGCCCTGGTGTCCCGCTGCCGGGCCAAGGCGGCGGCGGCGCAGTCCAGCACGCAGTGGGGCCGCATCACCACCGAGACGGCGATCCAGCTCACGGGGATCATGTGCGTGCTGTCCGTCTGCTGGTCGCCGCTCCTGGTAAGCACTCGGGGTGCGCGGGGTGGCGGCGGCTGGAAGCGGAGGGCGAAGGGGCGGCCCGCGCGCTCGCAGGACAGCGCCCCGCGCCCCGCGCAGCCCCAAGGGCCGAGCGCCGTCCGTCCGAGCGCGAAGGGACCGGACCTGCTCGTCCTGGGTGCGCACCCGGCGGACGGGCGAGGGATGACAACGATAGCTAGAGCTGCGTGTCTGCCCCTCTTTCTAATGCCTTAGGGCGGGCGGATTTCAGTCTGTGAAGTTTCCTCCCCAGACCCAGGCAGGCACCGCGAGCACCGCCTCCGGGCAGCCCGAGCCTGCGGGTCCCGGGCGGGCGCGGGCGGTGCTGGCCTCGCCCTTCCTTCGCTCCGGACGCGGTGGAGGAGCGCGCTGGGCGGCAGCGCCCCGGGCCTGGGAGCGCCGCCCCTCCGGGGAGCGCCCGAGACCAGCGAGCGCACCCCGAGCCCCGAGACCCCCTGGCGGCCTCTGCTCGTGCTTGTAGCAGCCGCACAGTGCTGCGCGATGGGGTTCCTGGGGTAGGAGATAAGGGTCCCCCACTCCCTAGCTCTCACCCCGCTCTGCTACAGTGAAGTACACGATTATTTGGAGCGCTCCCTGACACTGTCTCACACGGTTTTTGTTTGGTCGTTTGTTTGTGGTACCGGGGATTGAACTTACAACCTTGCACTTGCAAAGCAGGCGCGGTGCCACTGAGCTAAAACTACACCCTCACGTGATTTATTATTATTATTATTATTATTAATTATTATTATTATTATTTTATTAAAGTTTTCTTCTGGGGCACTTTAAGCTAGAAAGTTCCGTGAGTAGATGCTACATACTAATCGCTGAAGAATGGGTGCGCCGAGGGGCGAGCAGCACTTAACAGACATGCAGAAAGAGCGACCACTGTACCAGCTGTCGCTAAATGTACTGTGGGCATGGAGATGTATTAGACAGTGCTGGGAAACCTCTGAAATACAGGGAGATATATCGTTCTCAAAATCCGTCATGTAGTTTAACTGTTTTATTGGGTTGTGGTAAAACAAGCGTCAGATCAAATTTACTATTTCAACTGCAAGTAGAGTTGAGTGACACGCCACGGTGCCCGGTTCAGTTTCTGTCCTGTCAGACGGAGACGTAGCCCTTTCTCTCTGCCACCCCTCCTGGGTGTGACCGAGCTGACGCTGGACAGTCCCTGCGTGTGAGCAGTGCAGACTGTCAACACGAGCCGTGGGTCCAGCTCACTCTGCGCGGTGGCCAGAGCAGCGCTGTGGGGACCTCACCACCCACGAGTCGCTGGGCGCCAAGGTGCCAGGCTCCGGGTACTGGACTCGGGCCGAGGTCATCCCTGGGTTTATCAGAACCAGCACCGATTTTAGTTATATTTACTTCTACGGCTGAGAAATGGTGTATGTAGGTGGCCAAACAGGAGATCAAAGAGCTCTAAAAATAAACATTTTAGTGAAGCTAGCCCATCTTTAAAGGCAAATGGAGTATATGAATTCTCACAACTGTCATTTGAGTCCCACCTCATTGAGTTGGCAGTATCACACTGTTTATATTCTAGAAAAATGCAGTTAAATCATGTGAATAAAACGCTTGCCCATGAAGTTTCAAGCAGACTTACGTAGTTTTTCATTTTTTGGTTTTGTTTTTAACTAGAAGAGACAGTGTTGTTTTTTTATCCGGAAACTTTGGTTAGAATAATATGAGTACAGTAGCTTCAAGAAGATAGATTTATCTGAAAAACCAAGTTAGGATGGCCAGCTGACTCTCTGCAGAAAAATTAGATTTAAAACTTCTCTGTTGAACTGTGGTCAGTAGCGTCACTCGGATGGTGTTTGCTGACGTGCAGCACTTTGTCACTTTACTACTTCACGTCTCACCGCAACATCGGAAGACTCGGCGTGGGACCACTCGCGACTCACAATTTCCACACTGGTGCTTCTTAAAAAAGGGTCTGATGCCGTCTTCTCTTTGATTTACCACTGAAATTCAATCTCTGTGGATGTCCAGAAAGACCTGTGGCACCAAGTTGGTGTCATTTCAGAGGAAGTAACCTGCAAAACTACTCTCTCCATAGTTTGGGAAGTACGAGAGTGAAAACACTAGAACTTAGTGAATTGAACTTTCAATGTGTTAGTGTCAGAGTGAGAAGTCATTTGTTAAACTTTTTAAAACTAGGTGAAATGTAGATTTCCTGTTGGCTTTTGCTGAGTGGATCATGAAGTATTAATTATGCAAATGCCTTACTTGGGGGGCTCTGAATATACCTATCTTGGGGAGAATTATGACTATAACACTCAATGATCAGTGCTACAAAACTTAGTGAAACTGAGATACATCACAAGAAAACATCCCACCCAGTCCAAATTACTCTTAATTATACAAACACTTAGATGGAAGGTTTGTATATGGCTCAAGAAAAAGTTTTGGGGGTTTTTGCCTAGAAACTTTGCAGAATGCAAGATGTGCAACTGAGGAGGATTGAACTAATGTCACCACTCATCATAGATGGTCTACAGTTTTTAGCCACTGTTCATGTAAGAGTCAGCTTGCTATTCGGCGGGAATCGCCCACTGACTCAGCAGGCAGAAGGCTCCTCTTGCTATTTTATTTTTCCTGAGCTGATTCTAAATAAAACCAAGCAGTCCAGTTATCTGAAATAATTTCCAGCTTTCTAACACCCTAAGGAGCCTGAGGGTGTTGTTTAAAGGAAAGCGAGACCACGTCATATTTCTGCAGCCCGCCACTCCCACACAGGTAATTCCACTGATCCGATAGCCGCATTTACCACAGCAAACACAAAGCAAGCTACGGACTGTACACAGTAAAGTGTATTGTAAAGTGAGGACAGTTTTTCACCTTCAGCCCTGGAACAGGATAAAAGCAGCTTTGGAATTATTTCCCTTTATTTAGCATCTCAGATTCCTCTCTCAGCGTCCACAAATACAAAAGCTGGGCTTTTGAACAAGGAGATGTTTCTTCTCGCAGTTGTCATGTTTTAAATTTATTCGATGACTGATACACTTAAGTGACGTTTGCTTTTAATAAATCCCGTGTGGTTGATAAGTGACCTGTTACTTCCCAGAAGCACAGCTGTTCTGCAGGATATATGTGCTCTGCAATTCCTAATTATCTCCACCTGCCAATTTCATCCAAATTTAAGATATTGCATAAATGATTAAGTAAGTGAATCTACATGTTAGGAAGATTTTTCTACAATCTGTTTTTATGAAAGTTGAGATGTTTCAGAATCTTCCTATTTTTATGTAGTACGACTCTTTACAGAGGGACTGTTAAAGACACTAGGGTTTGACTCCTTTGTGTGGGTGTGGGGCACTGGGTCAATCCCAGGACAAGCCCTCGCCGAGGAGCTCCACTGCAGCCCTAAGCAGACTTCCTAAAAGCTGACCACAGAGCTACCGCATGCTCAGAGAAGCAGAATTTCCACATTTATGAGCGAAACAGCTAAAGAATGATTCTGCAGTGTAGGACATAATCTATGCCTTTGGCTGTCAACACAGATCCCCTGGGAATTTTCTGGCATGGGCATCCAGGAGGAGGTGAGGTGCCACAGCCGGACCCCGTGGTGCATGTCAGCATGGCTCAGAAGTGGGCACAATGCCACCTGAGGTCGTGTGCCCACACGCAGCAGCGTGCAGATGTGGCTGTCTTTCTGATCTGCTGTAGAAGCTCTCGTACTTTTGAGTAGGGAAGAACATTTATTAGTAGGGCTGTAGCATGTGGGTGCATGTGGGCTGGACAATGGGAAAGGAAGCCAGTGACGACGTGCTTGAGGGTGAGGAGGGCCTCAGGAGGGATGGTGGGAAGCCGTGTGTTACAGGAGGGGAGGTAAGAGAAGCAGCTGCCGGGCATGGGCAAGAGCAGCAGTGATCAACTACAAAATGCATTGGACATCTCCTATTTCCTTATTCGCTTTTACAAAAATCTACACATGCATTCCCTCATTTAACTCTACCCTGTAAAATGGTCACCATTGTTTCCATCATTCAGATGAAGGACTTGGACAGAGGAAGAATGTTAACCCTAGATTTATAGTTCAGGATATCTGAGTCTGAGTTTATTTTCAGTTGTTTGTTTGTTTCCCTCAAAAGCTGGGAATTCTAGTCCTAACAGCAGCACTTAGCAAGTCATATACCCGGCACACCAACCTGTAAAGTACAAGCCAGGGCTGCTAGACATCTGCGCCTTTTTCATTGATAGCATTCTCATGTCGTTTTGTTATTAATTTCTTTTTGTGAGTGAGAGAATCTCAGTTTGGGGTGCAGTTTCTAGGGGCAATGTTTGGTTGTCGTTTGCTAGGACAGGAGCCCTGGAGAGATGTGTGCTTTGGACAAGGCACACATAGGGAGATGGTGTGCTATGTGGATGTTGGTGCCAGAAGCCAATATAACCTCAAGATACAAGAGATAAATCACTGTTTAAAAATGCAGATTTTGAATTTTGGGTTTATTAGACAGAGCCAAGAATTAAAAACTTCTTAAGCCATCATCTGTGAGGAGGCTCAGATGGTCTAGAGTTGTAGAATAAATCTGACTCATTGGCCTTTCTCTTTGAAAGAATGGTGAAGGTCAATAACTCAATTGTGAAAGTTTCCATAAATTCAGTTTTCTGGGAATAACCCTGAGCAATGTGTGCCGGGAGCATTCGTAACAGGCAGCGGTTGGTCGGGGTGGTAAGGTGAGGTGCTGCGTGCTGTCAGTTTCCAGTCCGGCCTATGCAGAGCTGGGTGGGGTGCTGGAAAGTCCTCACCGAAACTGCATACATTTGCGTAGCGTTTTTATAATCCACCAGCGTCCCATGTTTATCTCACATCTGCCGTCCAGCTCCACGATCTACAACTGACATGTCAAGTTCTGCCCCCCTGATTTTCAGTAACTCCTTATCCTGGTAATAAATCAGAACTTTTTAGTTCATTTCAGCCAGATAGGTTTCTTGAGGATTAGTCAGCACTTTTTTCAAATCCTCTTTTCTCCAGAAAATTCTAGCTGTCATAGATTAAAGATAGTGAAATATATTTTTTCTTTTGCTTTTGTGGTAGCAGGTCTTTTTTTTTTAGGTTTTTTGAGACAGGTTCTCGTTTTGTGGTTCAGGCTGGCCCTGAGCTCAGCCTCAAACTCACATCACAATCCTCCGGCCTCTGCCTCCCGAGTGCTGGGATTACAGGCGTGAGCCACCACGCCCGGCCCTGTGGTATGTGGTACTGGTTGCTGCTGGGTGTGACTCTCCACATCCAGTATTGTTATGTGGTTACTGGGGAATCGAACCCGGGTCCTTGCGCTTGCAAGACAGGCGCCGGAACCACTGAGCTAACTCCCCAGCCCTGTGGTAGCAGGTCTTTGCACGGAGCAGTATTCCTCTCCCCTCTCTACCTCCTCCCTTAGTTTTGAGACAAGCTCTTGTTCAGGTGTTAAGTTGCCCAGGCTGGACTTGAACTCACGATTCTCAGATCTCAGCCTCTCGGAGCTGCGCTCACAGGGATGCACCGTCATTCTCAGCTGATAAATGAACTTCTCTGGGTTCTGCTTCTACCTTGTCAGTAAACACACACACATGAAAATTCCTTCTTACAGGGCATGACCGATGGGCAGGGTAGAACTTCCTAAATGTGAGGTGCACACACATACACATGCACAGAGAGAGAGGAAGGGGTGGGACTGCAGAGGAGGCCAAACTGCCGCCCTCCTCGACTGCTCGAGGCTCTGCTTCTCTCAGCCTCAGTCTCCAGGCGAGGTTGCCTGGCTTGGCACTCGGTCCCACCACACCTTGCCTTTCCCTGACTAGAGTCACTCTTTACCGTATGTACTGACTGTCTTTCAGTTCTCTTAGATTCCCTGAGGGTAGGTACAGTGTCTGTGTTATGCAGTTTTTCTTTCCTAGGAACTATCATAACATCCTGCAATATGAAGTTTGCCCAGTTTGTGCTTATCAACTGAATGTCTGAGCACCAGATTACAAAAACAGAGTCTAAGTCTTGTTTATCGAGGCAATGAGGTATGTCATCTCAGACAATCTCTTTGGAATTTGTTTCTTCCATAAAATTGTGATTTAAAAACACTTCTCCAGGGCTGGGGATTTAGCTCAGTGGTTCGGTACCTGTCTTGCAAGCGCAAGGACCCGTGTTCGATCCCCGGTAACTATATACCATACTGAGTGTGGAGACTCACACCCACCAACAATCAGTACCACATACCACAGTGGCAGGCGTGGTGGCTCATGCCTGTCATCCCAGCACTTGGGAGGCAGAGGCAGGAGGATTGCTGTGATGTGAGTTTGAGGCTGAGCTCAGAGCCAGCCTGAACTACAAAGCAAGACCCTGTCTCAAAAAACCTAATAAATAAATAAATAATTAAAAAAAGATTTCTCCATCCCATTTCACAAGAATGTAATAAGAAACAAGATAAATTTAAGAGAAATCATTGAGAAGAGGTGCAGTGCTGTAAAGATGCTTTACTGTGGAGTCCTTTTAGCAAACTAGGACTGTGCCTTCCATCCGATATTTCACTGGAACCGTGTCGACTGTGTGTTCAGTCAGATCATTCCTTAAAAGTCTTGAAGGACAAAGACAAGTCAGTTTCATAGCTTGATTAATGATAGTTCACCAGCAAAACAAAATAAGAAGTATGATGGAGAATGCAGTGTTTTCCAAAAGAGAAAGAAAAACATTAAAATAAATGTGCGTGTATTTTTGTAATCTATCCCTTCCATTCTCTCCCAGGTACTATCTCTCCTGTGCCACTTGGAATTCATTCCTCTTTGCAGCTTCCAGTTGACTCCCTGAATCTAACTCATGCTGGATCCCATTTCTCCTTCCCAGCATCCTTAGATGTAGCCTCTTCCTTATGCTCTGAAGAGCTCTGCTGCAAGGGTAGAGTGCTTCCCTGTGCAAGGAAGAGGACTTCTGCACTGAGCTCTGCCCTGTCCTCCTCGGGCCCCCGCTGTGCTGGAGGTGAATGCCAGTTCCACCCATGCCCACATCCTGCATGGGGTGCTCCTTCTGGCCAGTGCCTTCTTCTGCTGCTGGTTTTGTGGACAGATCTGTCCTTAATGGATCCTCTGTTTAACTCACTCTGCTACCTCAGGTCACTCTGCAGATTTCCAAAGGCCCAGCTTGTACCTTGCTCATCTCCAGGTTTCCACAGAGAGTCAGGAAAGGTGGAATGAAGCGAACATCAGCTAGCTCCCTGCTCACAGCCTGCAGTGCAATTTATACAAGTCTGAAAGGCGATCAAAGTGTGAGATTCACAGCCAGTGTGTACCCGCTGCCTCACACAGCTGGACTAGGGACCAACAACACGCTCATGTTCTTTTTCTTACTATCTTATTTTTATTTTATAATTTTGAAAACTTTTTAATACATGTTATTTTGTCTTGTTTCCCCTCCCAAGCTCTCCTCCCCTGCCTATGTATAAGGCTTTGTTTGCAGCCGAAAAAAGGGTTCGAAGGTTCTTTTCTCACAGATACTGTCTGGGGCAGCATTTATACCAAGGACACTTCAGCGTCGAGTCTTGGTGTTCACCTAGAAGTCTGCTACTTTAGCAGTACTGATTTCGAGGCAGTTATGTGGTGGACCAGACATCTAGGAGCAAAAATGTGGCAGACATGGAAATGGAGGCTTGATTGTTCACCATTCAATTCCATTAAGAAAAAGGAAATTAGCTATTAATTTAGGTAAAGTCTTATAAAAAATGCACAATAATCCTGCACCTCATGATTCTTACTTTTTAAAAAAAAATCTTGGCATTACAAAAGTAACAGGTCAGATTGGAGCTCAAGCCTTATTTTAAGCATTTATTAAATAAAAATCAAGTGCAAATGTTTGAAATCCCCCTTTCACTAATTCTTTGATTCTTCCTGAAGGTGGACCTGATTTAGATATTTTTATTTGTGTTTCCGAATACTGAATAAGTGTCATTTGCTATGATTAGGAATATGCTGCTATTGGTACAATTCAGGAGAACTTGGAGAAAGAAGGATATTGTTAGTCCCAGCAATGATGAAAGGGGAATTTCAAAGACAGGATTAACTCTGGAGAATGCACAAGACAGTAGAGTGGAGCCCTCTTTGCTGACTTGATGTACACACTCCTGGTAACTTCTGGCTGTGCAGCATTACTGGAGCAGAGCTGAGGCAAGTCCTTCACATTCATCTGCCCAGGGGAAGGAAGGCCCACAGGAAGGCCTGGGATGGCGTGAGCCCTGGGCCAGGCTGGCCTCTGTCATACAGGGGACTCACTTTCCCTATCTGGTCTCCCTTCTGTCTGCAGTAACATACAGTGATAACCAGCTCTACCCTTCCACCCAATTCTGACTTTTGGGCTATAAACAGATCAACTCGTCCCTGCTGGAGACCCTGAGTTAGAGGGATGCAGGGAAAGCTCCCCAGGACTTTGTAAGCAGCAGCAGAGAGATGGACACCAAGAGACAAAGATCACACATTTTCAAGTCATTCTCTAAATATCTCTGAGAATTTGCTGTGTTCCTGCCCCTGTGATTACCCGATGATGCAGTGGAAGCCAGGGCTGTTTCGTGAGGCTATATGGGTTAAGCAGTCGCGTAGCTCTCGGGGTGCTGTTTGTAGTACACGCTATGTGAATGACTCCCCTTAGAGCTGAGCAGTGCACAGTCTGTGCAGCTAAGATAGACAGCTGTGACCATCTTGCTAAACAAAAGGGTCTTACTGTGGTGGCTTTTACTGCCATGTGGTGCCACTGCTGGAGATTAGCCCTGAATGGGTGAAATGGCGGTGCTGAGGGAAGAGGCCCTGGCCAGGCTGAAGCTGTCCGTGCTCAGGCTGTCATTAGAGAGCTCACTGACAGACCCCGGGCCTGGCAGTACTGTTCAGGTGTAACGCAGGCTCTGGGTTGAACTGTATAACCGGAACAAGGATGCCTTCCCCTTCACTTTTTTCACCTCTTCCCCTCTAGTGAAGTTGGCCAAACTTCTCTGTGCCAGCCTTCTGGGTTCCTTCTTTCCCGGAAGCCCTGGCCCCTGGAGTACACCTGCCTGCCCCCGGTACCCGGCCATGGGCCCGAGAGCACCGGCACAGGCCCGTTGCACCCCTGTGGATGCGTTGATGATGAGCCCTAGGACAGGGGACAGGGGAGAGCAGCCTGGAAGGTCATCCAAAGAGGAGGGAGGGAAGCCCCATGCTCAGTTGGAATTTAAGTATGAGAAAGTGTTCACATATTGGAAATTTTTGGAAAAGCCCCCCCCTTCTGTTCCAGGTATTAGTACAACCCAAAGGAACCATTCCAGGCTGCCTCAGTGTCTTTCCTGCTCGTATAAAACATGATTAAGTGATCGTTTTAGAAAGGTTATTACAGTAAGAGAGGCATTGCATGAGTCCTCTCATAATCCTCCCCTGGTTTGAATACACTCATCCCGTCGAGCTCGCCACCTTCTGGACTCATCTCATCTCTTCAATGTGATCTGATCAAAATGTGAAGGCTGCTGCCAGGGGCCACCCAAAAGAAAGGCAGGGTCATAGAAGTGTGACGCTGCACCCTTGTCCATCCTGTTCACCTGACCTAGCACCGTGTGTCTTCCACTCTTTCCTAGAGTCAAAATGACCGTGAAAAGCAAATATGTTAAGTCAGTTCAGCAAATCTAAACACTCAAGACAGCACCACTAATGATGCTTATCAGAGAGGACTTCCGGAACTGCTGAAAGTTCCAAGAACAAGGGGACAAAAATCCTGTTCCTAGTCCAAGAGAGAATTTTGATACTGTGATACATTTTTAGAAATTTACGAATTCCCCATTTTTTGATCACCCTGTACAGGTGCTCAGACTTGTCTTTAAGAAACTGTTCCATCTTTAGCAGTAGAAGTGTCAGGGTCAGGTTCACCCTGCCTCTGCCTCAGTGAGCCCCTCCTGACAAGCTAGAGCTAATGAGGCTCAGCTTTCACCTTTGAAGTTGCGTGTCCCATAGTTCTACAGTAAATGTTGAAAAGTTTGGCTGAAGTTTTTAAACCAGAAAACAACTTTGAATGGCCTTGGCAGTGACCGAGGCAGACGCCGCAGTTCTTTAATCCACAGAACGTGGACTTGTTGACCATGGCTTGTGTGTCATGTCCTGCAGGGATGTGAGGGCCACACAGTGGTTTCCTGCAGGGACACAAGTTTGTGACTCCCAAAGCAGCATTCTTTCTGCGTCACTTCTCAGCACAGGAACTGAGCTCAGAGCCTTTGAGCCTTCGTTCATCCCTTCGTGTATCTGAGGATTGTGTGTTGAGCACGTCCTGGGTGTCAGGCATGGCCCAAGTCCTGGCGTATCACAGTGATTTACACCCAGTCCATGAGCTCAGGAAACTGGCAGGAGGAGAGGGGCAACACAGGAATAAATAAGCTAGAAGTCAGAATGTTGAAAAAGTAAATCAGACCGATATTGGTGACAGAGGCGGGGAGAGGAGCATGAGAGCTCATGCGGGTGAGTTGTCAGTGAAAACGCCTCTGGGAGGGAGACAGCCGGCACGAGCCTTCCAGGGAAGAGCATTTAGGCAGCAGGAGGCCAGGCTGAGCTCTAAGCCAGTGAGACTGAAGTGCAACCTGGGCAGAAGGGGCCGCACTGAACACTCAGGTCAGAGAGGGTGTCCAGAGCCGGTGCCCAAGTCCACACTAAGGACTCTGGATGTCAGAACCACCAGAAGATCTGAAGCAGGAGAGTAGTATTACTGGGTTATCTTTTCAACAGAAGCATCCAGGAGCTTCATGGAGACTGAATTGCAGATGGGCAGGAAGTTGGAGCAGGGAGACCAGTTAGAAGGTTGTCAGAAATGTGGACATTAGCGCAAAGAGAATTTCCCAGACATTCTTCGGCTTCCCTTGTCCCTATCCTGTGACTGGGACAAGAAACAGCCCTTTCTTCTTCTGTGGGCCTCTGGATTTGGAGGGCAGAGAGCCAAACATGGCTTTCACGTTTGCTCCCCAAGGAGGTGACCGCTGTGAGCTCGCACTCATCCAGGGGCTGAGGCAGGACCTGGGTAGGTGCTGTTTGGTTCTCTGAGACATGAATCAGAGCAGTCACACAGCAACGCAGAAGTAGTGGAGTTTGCTTACAAAAAACAGAATGTCCTAAGAAGTGTGCTAGCCAGTGCAGAGGGCCACACTGCACTCTTTCCTGGGCCTGGTCTCAGAAGATTTTCTGTTGCCTTTGTTATTAAAGGAGCGGTTTCTTGTCTGCCTTCTCTGCTGCACTGGAAGCAAGACTCACATTCATGTTCCCTACATTTTAAAACCAGTATTGTTTGGCTAAGAAAAAAAGAGACCCCCACGTGAACTAACTGGAGCGAAAAGAAGGAATGAAGGGGTCCATAGCTGCTTGATTCACATAATTTTCTGGCTGTCGAGAGCAAAGTGCCCAGCAGAAGACTCACGCCAGGGCTCTTGGCCTCTCTGCCTTTGTCTTTCCTTGCGTTGGGATCCCCAAGTCAGGCCCTGTGTCTGAGGAACCTGTTTAGCTCCTTGGATAGACCTGGTTCCTGTTTTGACACCTCAAGCTGACCGGTTTGATGTTCTGCACAAGAAGTTATACTTCTGCTTTTATAGCAGTACAATATTTCCGTGTATTTGCTCCCTGGAAGCAGTGTTTAAGTATCAGAGATACTGTTTGTGTTGCATCACTGGATGACAAGAAGATCTCAGGGCTTTGTCTCATCTTCAAAGACTAATGTACATTTTACTAAGCTACAACTGAAGATTTTGCTTAGGGAATTTTCCAGAAATGAGTTAAGGGTGTGAGGAGAGGATTGCAGAGGAACAGAGGTGGCTGTTGATGGCTGTACCTGTAACATAAGCACCAGAGTGAGGTGACTAGCAAAGAATGAAGTTCTATCTGGATTCTGCCATGAAGGGCACACAGCAGTCTTGGTCTGATATTAATCTGGCAATTGACTTTGTCTTTATAAATAGTGGCTGCACAAACAGTAAACATGCTGGGTGGCAGATTTTATTTAATGGTAGTAATTTCCTCTAAGAATAGACAAAGAATTTTCCTGGATCCTGAAGCAAACTTGTTAATATTAGCTTCTGTTCTATAGAAGACAATAGGGAATAGCTCAGAATTCTTTCCTCTAGCATCCACTTCTAATTAATTTGTGCTATTGTCAAATATTCTATCAGGAGGCCTGAAAATATCTTCTGACTCACAGCTCCAGTGTCCTTCCTTGGTTCTGGGTAGCAAACAACAGCAGCTGGCTCCAGGCACAGAGGCCATGGGCCAGGTGGATCCTGGGAGCTCATGGAGCCCATGGAGAGCTGGGAGCCGGTGTAGAAGACAGGCAGGATCTGGGATGTGCTGCATGTGGGGCTCAGGCCAGAGTAAAGACCTGCAGCTAAGGTGCCCACTGTTCAACACTGCCATGCTGAATCCGGCCTTGAGCTCAAAGCAGCCTTCTTCTTCTTGTGTGTCTTGTGCCATCCAGAGCCCTGGTGCACGTCTGACCTCTCTAGTCTGGTCTTTATGCCCTGACTAGGCCAAGGATTAGCAGCAGAGCACCACCACCAGGATCAGGGTGTTGGCATGGGAAATGCTGGTAGAAAGTGTGTGTAGGGCTTCTCTGTCACTCATAATAGAGAGAAAATGAAGTTCTCTTAAGGTGAGGCATTACAAGTAAAAGGTAGGGATTCATTTTTACCAACTGATTCATTCTTAGAGACATCACACAGTCACGAGGTTTAGAGACTCTGTGTGAGATGTCCCTATCATGCGATAAAAATGTGAATCTGCTGCCACATGCCACCCAGAAAAGTAGGGTCTGAGCAACATGGAGCTCTTGGGAGGATGGGGTGGCAGAGACTGGTAGAAAGCAAAGGTCAGAGACACAGGAATGAAAGGACTTGTGTCTGCTGAGGTCTGTGATGTATGAGTACTTGAGAATTACCCTTTAGTAATTTTCTAATATAGTCCTCACAAAAGTTTCTAGGTCTTCCATTTTCCTCTCCTGTTTTCTCAGCTGCATGTACAAAGATTCAAAGCATTATCTACCTTGCCTAATAATTGGTAAAGCTCAAGCTATGGTATACCACAGGACTTTGCTTCTTCTTTATTTACCAAAACATTTTAAAATCACTCCAGTAAAAAGTATTGAATAGAAAAGAAAAGATTAAGAACAGTAAAGCAAAAATCACCACAGTGATATAGGACACCCAGTTACCATCTCTAGACTCCCTACAGCTATGCCCCTCCCCCCAGTTCATTAACTGACTCATCTTCTCAGGAGCATGGGTTTCTGGGGAACATACCTGGAAGTCCCTGTGGAGAGTGATACATTTCTCTAGCCCTATGGCAGTCTGTCCCAGGCTTCCGTCTTGCTGTGATACCGGGATCTGGGTGGAGTTTCCTGTAAAAGGCCTGGTACGCATTGCACCCAAATCTCTGCTTCTTTCAAACCTGGAATACGCACATGTAGAGGTAAAGTTTTACTAGGCAAGTATATTTAAGAGGCTGCAACTTGCAAATATTATTCTTTTCACTAAACTATAAAACAAAACTGTTTATTGAGTTATCTTTGCTTAGTGGGAAAGTGTTTGACTACAGTCAAAATTAGAAAATTTGTTTTGACAGTTTAAAAACTTTTAGCATGATACAGTGCAATCTTGATCCTTGCAAACCTGCTTTCATCTTTTTTTTTTTCTTATAATTATGGAGAAGAAAAAAAGCTTGGCCTGCAGTGAGTCTCAGATAGAATACAGGCATTTTATCACCTAGAGTTCTTTTACCCACCTTAAAATGGTTTCAAATTCTTTAGTTTTGTCTTCAAAATCTTAGATTTGGCTGTACTTTCTAGTCTAATATTATTTCTCACTTTTCTCCAGCATCCTTACATCAGTCATAAAAATCAGTTTGCAATTTCCAGAGCGATTCACACACACTCACACTCAGAAGGATGGGGTCTTTGTGAAGAGTCTCCAGCCAGCCATCCCCTGGGGTGCGGGGGACTGACAGCACTCCCCACACCTGGAGACGGGCAGGGGCAGCGTCCTCCTGGTGCTGGGGTCTGTGCATTTGTGATAGGAGTGCTGGCACACAGAATGCAAAGCTAACTGTGTGCTGTTGTGGTTCCTCATTGTGTCCTGTTAATAGCACTTGGGAAAAGACTACTATGTCCAGTTTCAGATAAAGAAACTGATTTTGAGATGTTAAGTAACTTTTCCAGGTCTCAAAGCTAGCAAACAGTAGAGCCGGCTTTAGATACAGATTTGTTTGATTTTGTCACTTCTGCAAGTAACCACTAAGCAGTGTGGCCTTCCTTTTGTAAATAGTTTTATCTGACTCGCTATAAATTATAAAGTGCTTAAGAATCATTGTTTGTTGATCAGTCTACAGCCCATAGTAAATGCTTGTGGAATGATTGAAGGGAAATTGTTAGCATCATGAAAGGGTAACTCCCTCAGGAATCAGGAGATTGTGATATAAAGACGAGCTTCGAGAGTTTGGCATATATTAGATTCTTTTTTTAAATGTTCACATCAATCTAACAGCACAGGTGACACTAATCTCTTCATTTTAATCTGCTGAATAAACAACTTCCCCTAAGGTCCACAGCTGGTAAGTGGTGTTTAACAAACCAGGACAAATCTGTTCTAGTCCCAACTCACTAATCCAACCTGAGAAAAGTTTGAGCAATTTTAAAGACTATCATGCCATTTTCTTTCTTTATTTTACGGTTTCTACTTTGCTGCTAGTAATAGAAATTCTTGAGGAGACTTAAAAATACTTTTAAGACAGACAAGGATAGGAGAAATCAATTGTTTTCATAATGAAAGAGAGAAGTTAATTGGAAGCAGTAGGCAGGAGCTGTAGAAAACATCTGCACTAATGCCTGCTCTCTCTCCACAAAAGAAAAAGAAATGAAGCGTATTAGGGAAAGTGCCCCAGGGATAGCTGTGAAACAATGAGGGATTTTAGAAATGATACAGAACAGACTAAGAATATCAAAAAAAAGGGGAAATGTGATGGTTCCACAGATGCTGGAGTTCCCTGTTAGAGGATCCACACTGATTATCACAGATGGGATAGCAAGGCTGTTCTGACAGCAAACCCATAGCTGCAAGTCCCAGCCAGGGGAGCCCTCAGTGTCAGGACCTAGTCTGGCCCTAGGTCAGACCTAGTCTAATTTGGTGTCTCTCTGTGGTTTGTTCCCCTCTGGTGGCTGGATAGGTGCTAATACCGGCTCCTATTTGATCTCTAGGAGAGGAAAGCTATGACTGACATGATTCTCCTTTATAAAAATGAGGCCATTCTCTTCCAGATGTTCTTTCTTTTGGATTTCTCTGGCTGGTACAGAGGAACATGATCTTGCCTGGCCCAGGCACATTGCTGCAGCTAGAAATGGGTGTGGCCCCAAAGCACGCAAAAAACTGTTAAAGAGGGAACTGGTTTACATGACTCGTGGTTTCGGAGGGTTCAGTCCATGGCTTCAAGGCAGGAATGTTATGGGGGGAGGATATGATGGAGCAAATCTCTCCCTTGATGGTGGCTGCAAGCATAGCTTGGGGAAGGGCATAGTGAGCTACATATACCAATGTAGCAAGAGCCCTCCACCAGCCTGGCCCACCTCCCTCTGGCAACGCTAGCTCTGAACATCAGCAGGTGGATAACACTGCCAAGAGCCAGTCACATCTCTAAGCACCTCTTAATCCAGCCCAAGTTGACAGTTGAATTTAACTATCACAGACATGAAACTAAGAAGTACAATAGAAATTGCTTTCATTGAGTTCACGCCTTCGGGAGAGAGGAAGCTAAAGGATTCTAGCAATGAGATATGATTATCTCTTTAGAGAAGAGCAAGAGTCTCACAGGAATACGAGTCATGAGAAGACAAGTGTCTTCCTCCCTCGCATTTGCTTCCTTCTTGCTGTTATTTACTCTGCTGTTGGGCCACGTGGTATTACTTTGAATAAACCAAAGTATGAGACAAAAACAGCCCTGGAGAGTAAAGACAGGAGATGAACAGGTTAAATTTTTCCATTTCTCTGTGAAATAAAATGTGAATTTAATTTTCTTCAAATTTCCCTAGGATTTGACATAAAATTGTCAGTGCTAACTGTAATTCCAGTGATGTCTTAAAGTGTGATTTTTCTGAAAAAGGAAAGCAATATATTTCCATAAGAGTATTTTGAAAAATAAAATTTATAACTAAGAATGTAAACAACACATGGCAAACAATGGCTTTCACCTGCCCCTTATGTGCTGAATGATTGAGTGCTGAGATATATTAAAATATTCCTTTATAACCTTAATGGTAGGGGTTAAAAGAGACCCATTTCATTTCTGTTCCATATTGTTTTTTGAAACACAGTCTCACAATGTTTCAAACTGGCCTCTATCTCACTATGTAGCACCGGCTGGGCTGGAACTTGAGATCCTCCTGCCTCAGCTTTGAGTGCTGGATTACAGATATGTACCACCGTGCCTGGCTCAGTTCCTCTATTGTACATAACAAGGAGCCATTCTGTGGCAAGTCACAGCCATGTCCCTTCTACTCTGAATTCAGATGCCTAGGAGATGACAGTGAAGAGATCTTTTTGGCTCAGACTTAGTGTAATAATAAGGCAGCTTGCATGAATGCAGTCCGTGCTGTAGGTCAGGCACTGTGAGCCGTGGCTGTCTGCAGTTCTCCTGGGGTCTGTGAAGTGAGGGCAGCACAGAATCAGTGACATCTTTGTCCCAAAAGGAAAGAGGTCACCAGGAATGTTTGGTAGCTGCCTTTTCCTTTCCCAGAAACTAAGCCACAAAAGCTCTGCTCAGCTAGCAGAGCTGTCTTTAGAAAGCCTCAAGCTTTGAAAGCTGAGCTTCCTGGCAGGGCTGGGAGCTCATCCTTAGCATCCAAGAGAAAGCAGGGGTACAGTGACACCTCCAGCCCCTCTAGTGCTGCATATTTAGTCTCGACTTACAGACCACAGAGCAAGAGTTGACTGTAAAGAAAGCTGGTGAATCAGGAAGAGTTTTGTGTTGGGAAAAAGAAAGCAACATAATGTTGGTGCCAATACTAACTAGAAACCCAGGCCTGGTGGAAAAATTTGTAAAGAAGATGCCAGTGATGGCTTGTAAATTCCTCCAAAACCTGTGCTCAGATTTAAGCTCCAGTCTGGGCATGATAGTGCACACAGGTAATACTAGCACTCAGGAGGTGAAGGCAGGGGAACTCTGCAAGTTCAAGGCTCGCCTGGGCTATTAGTGAGTTCAAGCCCGCTCCAAACTACGTAACAAAATCCTGTCTCAAAAAACACAACACAAAATTTTAGTTGCCATTTAGTATTCACAGGTAGGAACTTCAGGAAGTGGTCTCGGCCTTCCTGCACGCACTAGCGTTATTAATTATCATGACACTAGACCTTCAAGGAATAGTCCCGATAAAAAGGGACTATTCAGCCCAGTTTCCTCAGTCTTGCTTGTCTCGTGGCCTGTCTGCCACATGATGACCCAGCATGAAACCTCACCAGACGCTCACAAGAGTCTCTGGGGCTTCTCAGCCTCCACGACACAAGCCAATGAACTACTGTTTATAAATCACCCAGTCTGCGGTATTCTATTATAGAACAGAAAATGAACCACGATGCTGTGTTATTTCTTAGACTCTGGGGGTTATTTTAAATATTTACTATAAGATATGATCTTATTTGGGAGCAACAATTCTGTCAGCAAGTGGCAGGAGAGTCTCTGTGTCCTACTTTTGTAGCAGCGAAAGGACTTTTGACACAGTGTATTAAAAATCTGAGAGGAAGTATCCTCGTTAAAGATCCTTGGTGTACATAAAATCTTTTTATTTGTTTTCTTTTTGAGAAAAGTTAGTGAATAAATAAGCCATAGGAATTTTCTTTTCTTGTAGATGAAAGGAGCTTTAGTTTAGATGCTGGCCTGTCCTTCCTGTTCTCTAGGCCCCCTCAGCAGCTTCGGGGGTCACTGCTGGAGCCGAGCTCGAAGACTTTTCACCATGACCACAGTGAGAAGACGGAGGTGCCTGTGGCCAGCAGTCCTGGGGCTGCCAGCCTGACCAGTTATCATTACCAAGGAAAGGAAGACAGGACAGGAAGAGGAGGGGAGGAAGGAAGATGAGAGAAATCAGGAAGAAAGGAAGGAAGAAGAAAGAAAAGAAAAGACGTAGAGTTTTGAATAGGGATAAATATGGGTGGAACCTTTAGAATCTGTTCCTCCCAGATGAGTAGGGTACACTGTGTCCTCGCTGTCACTCATTCATCAGCTCAAAAATATGTATTAATCAACGGTGTGTTGTGTCGAGTCAGGCCTTCGCCTTGACATACCTAAAAGATAGGCTGGCGTCTGCCTCTGAGACAGTTTCGTGTACTAATAGAAACACATTTCAAAACAACAACAATAAAATACGTTCAAGGAGAGGAAAGCAGTATGGAGACCACGTGGAGACCACGAGACCTGTGACCTGCGTTTGGCACAGGACCTCCCCAACAAATCCATGTTTCAAGTCTGCCTGAGAGAAAAAAAAATCGGTCAGAACGAATCAAGTGCAGAAGAGGGAATGAGAATTTGAGGTTGAGGGATGCGTATCTGTAAAGGTCTCAAAGTGAAAAGAACTGGGTGGCACCACTAGGGAGCAGAAGGGGGCCCCAGACACCGGGATTGTGGATATGTGGGTGGCCCTGAATTTAAAGAGTTAGACTTTGACTATAGAGTGCAGCTCTATATCCACCATAAAGGGTCATGCCCGACCCTTCTGTTTCCCAAAACGGGTTGAGAGTGGACAAGCACAACAGACTTATTCCCTCATTTTATGTGACACAGGAAGCCCCAGGTTAAAGGCCCAAAGACCTGGGACGAGCTGTCCACTCTCACACAAGGAATGAGGACAAAACAGCCACCATGTTGAACTGTGTCTGGCACAAAGGTGGGCTTTCATGCTAACAGGCTGTGCCAGGGGCCTACAGACTCTTCTTGGCCACTGTGAACAGTACTTCTTCTC